>JAYRBW010146633.1:0-14671 GCA_036023295.1 Invenusta paracnida | reverse complement strand
TATCCTATATTACCTACTACATAGTTCGCTTAGCTTTACTAGCTAACGACCTATTGCCATAGGTCTAGATATATTTAAAGATATATCTAGACATATCTAGTTGGATATCTTAGTTATATCTAAGTACTAATCATCTTAATACCTAAAGTAATACCGAACAATATAAAAATATTATTGTATTTTTCTAAAGGTATTGGAATTTCATGTTTAATTCTAATGATTCCCATTAGATTTTAGTTTCATTACTCAATACTTCTATCAAATTAATATTAAATAATACACATTAGAAAATATTCGTCTGATATAATATATACCGTCTATAATAAATAGATTAACTAAATGTCTAATTTCAAAGTTTCATTTAAGACTCCCTTGGTTATTTCAAAGTTAATATGTGTAAGTAAAATGTCTACGTTATTCATTCGATGTTTTTTGTAACGACATACTCTCATGCTCAGAAAATAATATTTTTGCAAACCTATCAAGAATTCATATATTTTAAAATATCAATGTACATCACCATTTTCAAAAACGAACTTTCTGAAATCAATATATTAAGATACTGATATATTAAAATATATTGAAATACAGATACCACTAAAAAGTACATATTATATCTTTAATTCAATTATATAAAACATAAGATCCCATACAAAAAGTAAATATTTTTTGAATAAACAATAAAAAAAGATACAAAAAGGAATAGTGATAAATGAAACTGTTCAATGCAACTAGCGAATTATAAATCATAAATAGATTTTTTGAAGCATGAAAAATATTAATTTGGAAGATTGAATTATAAAAGTAACTTGAAAATAGTCAGACATTTGTTTTTGATGTTTTCATGAAAAGCAAAAACACTTCAAAAATTAAACCCCCAAAAAAAAATTCAAAGCCTTTCACAGAATTAAAAAAGACCATACTTAATCAGATTTTCAATCCCTTGGAAAAATCAAAGACTTTTCAAGTCGAGTAGTAAACTCTTCAATTATGTCCCCGTATATTTCTAAGCATAATTATATATTTATTATTTACTTCTATTGTAATTATGTGATTAAAAGAATTTAAAAACATAAGAAATTTAAAAAAATAATTTCTGTTGTAGTAATAAAAACAAGTATTATTTGTTATTACTTTTTTAGCGGCCTCAAGCAAGCAGTGTACGCACCTCATTAGCCTTGAAGCGGGCCTCTGCTGAACGTGCTCGCAGATCCCAGAGGACAATAAACCCAGAACTGAACCCGATGAGCAGTTTGTTGGGATCCTGAGGATTGTCTGCCAACTGGACCACATGACCAGGATGGTTTGATTGAGATCTAAAGAATGCAATCATAAAACAATTAATAGATAGTTATATCTGGCAACAAGCCATAACGAATATGTATTAAGTTTAGGTAATTAACTATAATCGAAGGCTATAAGCATATTTCAAATAATTTATAGTTAGCGCCCCCAGTTAACGATATTCTATGTTTATAAGTTTTGGATATATTATATAAAATTTCAGCACTATTGCATTATAATATTACTTTGTATTATAAACAATAATTTAATATATTTGTCTATATGCTTGATTTCGAAAAGACAAGCTGGAGAAAACAACCTTTATCAATTTCCTTATTATTGACCGGATCGCTGCAAATAAGAAAAAATATGTCAACGCCTAACTAAACAGAGAACATAACCCGCAACTCTGGTGAAAAATATTAATACCATACTAAATAACAAGGTCATTGACAACTCAGCAACTGATTCTATACAATTGACATCCAAATGTCACTGCAGATAAACTGTTATCCCACTTCACATCGATCACAAATCCCTCCATCGACCTACGTCGCCGTATTTCTCTTCTCGAGGTTCTATCGAAAATATGTGAGAAATGTATCTGTCACAGGTACCAACCCCAACTTCACCTGAATAACCAGCATGCATATATCAAAAAAGGGGGGACAACAAACGTCCTCATTTATGAGAAATGGACTAAACATCTCGATAACGGAAGACCACACATAAGAGCTTTAATGGTAGATATGTCAAAAGCATTTGACAAAATGCGATCAACCATCCTGTTGCCGAAGCAGATTACAAAATCAATTAATCCAGGACTGATATCTCTCACCTAGAGTTTCTTAACCGAAAGATTTTAAATAATTCAGTTTAACAGCAGACTTTCAATCTCGTTGAGGTCACTGGTGGAGTCCCTCAAGGACCTGTTTTGAGACCTTGGCTTTGGTTAACCTACATATCGGATCACAATCCATGTGACAATTTCAACATCTATGCCAACGACGTCACCGTCTCGGCATGTACTGGAACAACTGCAGCAGCCCTTCAAACAGAAGCATACGATACAATTTCTAACATTCAACAGTGGTGCCTCAATAACAATATGATTTTTTGTGCATCCAAAACGGTGGAGGTCATAGTCAGCCCCCGCAGAAGGATCCTACGATCCATCCCATCATCATTAACAACTTCCCCATCCAACAAGTGAAATCAACAAAACTCCTAGACGTCATCACGGAACTGCCACTTCACTTTCAAGGAACACGTCAATACTTGCAAGAAGAAGGAACTTCTGAGAGTCTTCTGGCTATGGACGTTTAGAGAGCATGGTTTTAATATTAAATGAGCTTATCATGTTATACCGTGCAAATATAAGGATCATATTTGAATACGCCGCACCTGCGTGGTTCCCACACACCTCAATGGCCACAAGAACGATCATTGAACGTGTTCATAAATGCTCCATGCTCTTTCCCGATCTGTCCTACAATGATGCTGTTGAGAAAGCAAATATCCAACAGTTCTCGCCCACCTCAACACCCTCGTCCTCCATCAATTACAGAAAATGATGAAATCGAATCACCTTCTTCATCATCTTGTGCCACCAACCCAAGGAGATACTAACCAAAGGGGTATCAGAGGTTCGAAATAGATCCCAATCCCCCAATACAGACTGGCCCTATGCCGGAATTCATGTATAATTAGTGCCTGTAAAGATTACAATCGATCTGCAATGAAGATTATGTACATTTGTAACCTTACATAATAATATTATTTATATTTATATATATATGTGTATATCTTTCCTCTGTAAGCATAAATACTTCTTAATGCTATTTAGCAATAAACCACATTCTCCATATTATGCACTGCACATTTATATATAAGCACATACTTAAAAAATTATTTCTAAAATATTCATTTCAATAAAATGAAGTGTTAATTAAATATTTTGATTTGTAAAACTAGTTGCCACGCCTAAAAATTTCAATTTAAGTATAACGTGTATTAATCCATTATTAACAAAACATACGTATATTAATAAAATAATTATTGTAATTTAATAAAGTAGTATGCCTATAATAAAAGTGAATTAATCCAATTACTATATATATATACTTCTACGAAACTATACTATTCCAGATTATTAATAAAAAATATTTTTAACATAGTCTGCTATATTATAAATTAGCTTACAGTATTAGTCAAAAGTGCTATTATAAATATTATAAATATATTCGCATTATACAGAATATTAATTTTAACAATAATCAAGTATTAAGAAAATATGTGTTATATGTATATAACATATATAATATACATACATTAAAATTGTATACGATAGTTCGTCAAATCACATTATTAAACATAATCTTTTTTTTAATAATCCGTTTGATATTTGACCAAGTACTACATACAATATATTTGTGTAAATGATTTTAATTATTTCACCCTTGATAGAAGTATAGATAGAATTCGTAATGTTAAGGTAAAAATGTAACAAAACGCAAAATTTTAATACAACTAGGTAAATGTACACCTTTTTAAGAAGAAGAATATTCACAATATTTTATATAATCTGTTATTAAATCATTCTAAATCATCTAAATTATAATAATATTATTTTATAGAAAATGCAACATCAAAAAATATAGATAGAATACATGTGAAAGAAAATTGGTATTAAAAAATAAGGACACTAGAGGACTAGATTATATATAGATGCTCTTAGCTAGATCATTTATCTTATTTAAATAGAAATAGCAAATCTCAGAATTTGAAATCAAACATAAATATAAAAATAAATAAATAAAATTGTAAGCTATTATCAGAAGGCTTTCAATTTCCCAGAGGAAATTTCAGCATTTTTATCAGAATATAATTTATCTAAATATGAAAAGTATATGGAGCATTTTTGTATAAGCTATAATCTACGTTTATATAAGTATAACTTTTTGTGTTTAGATGATATATTTTGAAATATAAATATATTAAAAAATAAATTCCATTTCTAAAAGAAAAATATATTCTTCAAACAAGTCTTTTGTTTACTTAAGTACATTAAAATAAATTCTATTACAAACACAATACAATTGTATAAATATCTTTTATCAAGAAATATACATTAAAATATATCTTAGCAAGGTATGCAAATATAAATATTATTTTTATATATAACGAAATAGGAATAAGAAAACAAAACAGAAAAGACAATTATCAATAAAACAAAGAAATAAAATGCTTTAACAAATTCTATTGCAATCTCAATACAATTGTATAGGTAAATATATTTTTTTAATAAATATACATTAAAAAATATCCTAACCCTGTATACCAATATAAATATTATTTTCAAATATAACAAATATGAATAAAAATACAACATACAGTTAGCAATAAAACAAGGAAATAAAAGATCAATTGAGCAAGTTAAGAATAATATAAAATAATATAAAATGTTTTCTTATTCAACAAGTTTGGTCTGATAATAAATATCAATTTGTGTTACAGTTCCAAATGAAAAAATATACACCTTTAACAAAAGTATGCAAAATATAGCGAAATATAAGAAAAGCAATTAAGCAGCTAATATACTCTTTTACGTAACTTCAAGTAATAAATTATTCAAATTTTCCAACTGTGAGAATTAGATAGTATACTTATGTCAAAAGGCGTTTTACTACATTGCTTACTCTAAATTATGCGATTGACCTGGCTTAATTAGAAACTCACGCGATGCTAACATCAGTTAACATTAAGAGACATAACTAATCAACTATAATGCTTCGATCAAATAAAGATCGTGGATAATGCATAATTAGACAAAATCTAAAAAAGCAGACTGGAAAATTTTTAATGTAGAATTATCTAACGATAAAAATGTTCAACTTTTATACCAAAAACAAAAATGTAAAACATATTAAGACAATCTAGTAATTGTTAATATTTACACATTTTTATCAAAATACTTATTAAAAAAATATTTCATTTAATAAATTGTAATCATTTTAATTAATTATACGTAACCTGGAAATCTACATAAAACAAAAATTTCATATACATATATGTGGTTTTATTTTAATCTACATATTGGCTAAAAATATACCACAGAATATCAAAGTAGCTACAATTTGAATTTAAATTATATTACAATAAAAGTCAAACGTATTAGTAGTATGGAGATAGATCTCGAGAACAAAGAACCCCTCAATGTATGTGGCACCACATTCAAATTTAAAAGTGCGCGGGAATTAAAAAAACTATTCGTTTCCTAGCAACGTAAAAATTATGTTCGTCATTCAAATTTCGAGCGAATTTCAAATTATAGCATGCATCATGATATAATTAAATATGCAGGAAGATTTTAATTAAATGCAGGATTATATACTAGTATTAAATTGTATTTAAGGGAAAAAGTTTCGGGAATTTATATATAAACTACTAGTCTTAAACATTACTACTATAGAAAGAATTTTCTGGAAATTAATAAATTCCTAAATAATATCCCTAAACTCTTAAATTACTCCCTAAAAGTATGCTAAAAATTCCCTAAACTTCTAAATGAATTCCTAACGGTATCCTAAGAAATCCCTAACGGTATGCTAAAAATTCCCTATACTTCTAAATGAATTCCTAAATGTATATGTAAATTATGGATAAATGTAACGTGATTATGGTTTGCCTCTGATAAATTAAAAATTATTAAATAAGGCTTTTCCTGTAACTTTTCCCCTTATATACGATTTAATGCTAGTACATAATCCCGCGTATAAAAAAAATCTTCCCGCATATTTAATAATATTATGATGCAAACAAAATTTTAAATTCCCTCGTAAGTTTAATGTAGCACACAATTTTAAGGTTGCTAAAAGACAAAACGTTTTTTATTCACACGCACATTTAAATTCGAATTTGAATTTGGCGCCACTTACAGGGAGGCGGTTTATTGTTCTCGAGATCTACCTTCCATACTGTATATATTTATTGATTTTGTGAAAGCAATGGAAGTAATAGCCTAAATCGTTGACATTACATTTAAAGGGTATTTTAGAAATATACAAAAAATTTTTATATAAATAAACTGAAATTTTACATTAAATAAATAATTTTTCAATAGAAAATCTAATGTTACCACTTGTGAAGAAAAACGAAAAATAATGTTGCGATAATCCAAAAACTAACTATCTGAAAAGTCTCAGAGATCTATGTACCAATTAATGATGTGTGTAACAAAAACTATTTTATTAAGAAATGTTATTACTTCAACCAAAAATACATAAATTCTGAATACATATAAATTATCCATTTGTGAATATGTAATTAGGCCGTGGACTATATATGCATATTATATGTAAAATATTAACATTAAAATTAGTTTATTGGAAAATTGATTATAGGATGTTGATTGTATTGCATGTTAATAATAAAGACAAAATGAGTAAATATAATACAGCATATATACACAGAAAGATTGTACACCAAAATGATACTCTCAAAAATAACATTTCTATAAATTATCCTCCTTATAAAAATCCTAAATAATATCAATGATTATATAAATAGACATTGCAGTTATTTAACTCAATATATCTTTATATATTAATATTAAAATAGCACAGAGTTTAAAGTAACTGTGCTTACAAAATAGATCAAACTGAAATCCTCAATATGGTAATAGTGAATCATGATAAAATATCAGTCAGATGGCACATAGTCAAAAAAGCACTTAAACGATAAGGAAACTTTTGATTCATCAATTGAATCTTACTTATTATTTTTGAAGAACAGATTCAGCATTGTCATTGTTCCATAATATAGAAAAATCATATCAATCAATCGAAAATTCTTAGTTATGATTAAATAGCTACATATTATCTACATAAAACATAGTTAAAGTGTACATTTTAAAATAAAAAAGAACAATATGAATAATATCAGTTAATATAAATAAATTTTATGTCCCTTTTATTAAGCATCATTTGTTTTCTAAATACTAATATGTCACAATCTTACAATCAATACAGCTAGCCATATATTATTAAACAATTTTGGAATAATGCCTTTCTTTATAGCAACAATGACTTCCTATTAGGACATAAATTTCATTTTATTACCCAACATCTCAGTATTTACCATGTACGAGTATGTGTGCATATTTATACAATATATTTTTCCTTTAGGTGAATCTTTTGTCGTAACTTGAGTTAATCTGGCCATAAAAAGATAATATTATACATTACTTCTACATATACCTCCACGAATTTAAGTAAAAATAAATGTTGAGAAATATAACCAAAAGCTATATATTACATACGTATATCCATACCACCACAAAATTCGATTTTTTAACATCAGTTTATAATACACAACGTTAAATACGTTTTAAAAGAAAGTAATACTAAGTATGCAAAATAATAATTAAGTAGAAGAGCTTTTAGTGACATTATATTAAATTTAAACCTGAATATTTAAAGGTTTATTCAAAATATATTAAAATTAGAGATTCCAAGTTTCAACAAGTGGAAGACAAATATCATAATAATACAATATTTTAAACTACGTTATCTATATCTAAATTTATTAATTATTCAGTTTCCTGTTACTGTAAATAAATTAAACATAAAGTCAGTTCACTTTCAATTAATCAATTTGATGTTGGTTTAATTTAGTCATAACTTTTATGAATAAAAACGTGTATATAATAGAAGAACATGTAAACTATACATGGCATGTAAAAAGAAGCAGCCAATTCACTGAACAAAATAATAACAATGAAATCCATATTTAAAAATATATTTATTAGTGTGACGTTTAAGTCTCAACCATAAGAGACCATTATCAAGTGTTGCATAATTTCTATCACTTTCAATTTGATAAATATTTGTTTCCAATGTTTGGTTTATATTATTATATAAATATATTTCTTAAACAGTAGTAATCATTGTAAAATTATCTCCACATACAGATACATTGTTAGAGATACAAATATTAAACTCTAGCTCTTCTTTAAACGAAGTACTTTTAAATCACACATAGAGATCACATTTGAAATCACATATTATCTTCCATATGAAACTGCTCTACCGACTTAATCAACTCACTCTATACTGTTGATATATATACAGTACATTATTTAGAATACGTAAAATAAACAATGACCAAGAGAAATGAGTGAGTTCGAAATTTTTACATTTTAAGATGCATAAACATATAATATTTTTAGAATATATAAAATAGCAATTTCCATAATATCATTATTTCCAATATTATTTAGAAAAACAATGGCAAGTGAGCAAAGAGAGTAAGTCAGAAATGGTTGGATTTTAACTACATGATATACATATGATACGACAAATATTTAAATACAATATGATAAATAAATTATACAATATGACCTCACCTATATCTCTACAGATGTTATTGCATTTTATAACACCTTTCATGAATTATAACAATCGCAGAGGTTATAGTAACATTTTTACTTCACAACAAATATAGAGAGGTATATATAGGAGACATAACAAATATATAGCCAATATAGGAGCTGTATCACCCCTGTTTTACATAAAAACGGAACCCCAAGAAACTGGAGGGGCATTAGACCTCAGGATGGCCAGAGAGAGGTAGGGGGTGCCGTTTAATGAGAACGGTAGGTAAAAAGGAAGAGTATAAGGCAATTTACGAGATAATTTCCGTCGATCATCAATGGGTGAAGTAATAATACTGGATTAATGGTATACATTAACAGACTATACATTTCCCGGTTTAACTCTTAAATCGATATAAAAATGACAATTCACCAATTTATATAGTTTTAAGGCAAGCCAGCCAGCCAGCCAGCCAACTCTGCAAGCACGTTAGAAAGAAGGAAAAAGACTCCAAAGCAGCATAAAAGTAACGAAAAGGGAAATACAACCACAACTTACTAGCTAGCAATGAAAGAAAGTTGTCTAACTGTTCGTTTTGTCTCGCCAAATAAATTGAAACTAAATGATTATTGTCACGCAGATTACAGATGCATATCAGTCGTCTCTTTTCCTTGTATGTATATAACAAAATGTTTTTTTTTCTATCATATACTTATTTAACAGGAACAATACGCATTATTTTATGGAGATTTTTTTCCAAATATGTATATACATATTCCAAGGCTCCAATACACGCACACAACGCTATAATAACGGCAACGCACTGAAAAATAAAATCTCTAAAAAACATATCTCTACATGCATATACGTCGGTATATTGTGCCTGGTATTAATGTCATCTTTTCTCACATTTTGTAAGAAACTGAACGGAGAACAGTGCAGGGATACGGAGATAGCGCCGAGTGGGCAAATATAATTGATATGTATGTGAGAAGAAGGCAGAGCAGAGGCATGGAGTAGGTTAGAGATATTCACAGGCTGTGCTACGATTCGTATCTCATTCTCAATGACTATATTACACATAGTAAGAGATGCGAGTATGTTATGTTGTGTGTACAAAAGGGGGGGGGTGGTGCAGAAGATGGAGTATAATTCTTGGTGGTACGCGTGGATGGAAAACCTATATGTAACAGAAAGCTGTTTTAAGTAAACAAATGAAAAGGGGAGGGGAGTTTCTCCCAGCAGCAAGTGACGGGGGGTTAATATATTATTGATCTGTTTGAATATACATATACACCAGTGTAAAAATGGTCATAGTTCAGAGGAACTCAATTTCCGTCTTAGTTGGGTACCTCGGTGACAGCTTTGGGAAGTTATCTCCAAGACTGACACGAACGATGGAAGGCCACTATTCATGCAAGTTAGTACGGGACTGATCTCTTGGCTATTTTCCTTTCTTTCAGAATTTTGATAATATGTAGGCATCTATCATGGTATGCATATACTATGTATGCTACCTTCATAAACAAAAATGTGGACATTTAGCACACACTATGGAAACAAACTTCAACTAAATTCTACCTCCGTTAATAAATAACCTATTGGTAACCAATATGGAAATCACATTACAAGTCAGATAGAAATATCTTTTATGGGATCTGGGAAATAAATAATTCATAAGTCATAATTCATGGAGAGAGATTGATTCTGATGTGCAAACAATGGTAGAAAAAATATTCACAGAAAATATCTAACAATTGCACCACCCACAGGCATAAAATAATTCAAATCAGTTAATTAAATTAAACCCCTCAAATTAAAATATCATTTTAAATTATTACCATTGTACACTGTAGTACTTCATTATTTTTCCCTGTAACTTGGAAATCAAAATAGACGGCATAAAAACATTTACGTACATAAAAACACGTTACATAACATATGTTATGAAATATTAATCGTTCCATTAAGTAGGAAAAAGAGTTATCGATATTTTCTAGTATTTAGTTCTTGAGTATACTGATCCTATAGTAAAAGTATTCTATCTACTCTCCAAAGGCCATTATAGGAAGCATCGGTATATAGATCACTCTCCAAATCAATTTCTTTGGTCATTCTACATGCGTGGTGTCCTCCTAATAATGTTCATGCCAACTTGATGGCTGGAAAACATTGTAAAGCATTCGATTCGGTAGATAGGCTAGTGAGCTAGTCAGACCAATATAACGACTCAAAGGAGCTGGTGAAAACACTCTTCAGAAAGACTGGCTAATGACAATGACTAAACAAGGTAAATACAACTGAAAAGGTTTGGGAGAAAAGAGGAGGAGAGAGATAAAAATGGTTGACTACTTAAACAAGACAATCATCCCAACCTGCTTTCGTGACTACATGCAATATTCAATTTGAGGCGATGCCTTGATTTTCACTCTGGACCTTTCAGCATCATGGCGGCAAGAACATAATAGAAACTATATACTATATAGCCATTCATCATGTCTCTACCTTGATTCTGTTGTGACGTCCACTGCAAGCTAGTAAGTTGATAATAGTCAAATCTATTCACTACTGGCCAAGTTGAAGGGTTATCTATCTATCAACGTCTGCTCGTCAAAAACTTAAAGCACACGAAATGGCAGGCATTCGCAAGAGAACAGACTGGTCGGATGGATTTGCAAGATTTCAATATGCGTGTCTTCTTTCTTCGAGCAGTGAGGAAGGGTTATTATTATATCTTTCATTCAGAAATTAGGAATAGTCCTATGCCTTTCTATTGCGAGACAAGAGTACCTACAGATAAAACAGATCCACTGGGAATATTTACATCTCAGCTGGCAAAGTATATTAGTGGAGATGCAAACTTGAGGACGAGCTTTCGATTTAATAATGAACCTTAATGAATCATATACAAAGTCTTACAGTGTCAAATTTGGTCTAAATTCTCTCGCAAGCTTCATTTTCAAGAAAACACAAACTTAAACTACTATCTATTTGATAAAAACAACAACACGCAAGAAATAGGATGCGTGAAGTATGTATTTAAAATGCTCTCTATATTTCCTTACAAATAAATTGTGTAAAATAACCTTTAAAATCTCAAAATCTAATATCACAAAATGAGTATAAAAGTACCTACTCTGTAGTTTTATTTTAGATTATTAGTAAAAACTTTAAGCATAATATATCAATAATACATTTACATTATTTTTTGTATGTAGTGGAGTATTGGAAATAGTTTATATATAATATTGTTAATACGTTGATTTACACTATAACGCTAATGCAAATATTTAACTCAAAGAAATTAGTATAAATCAAATGTAATTCCCAATAAAGAATTAAGACAAACATTTTGAAATAAAATCTGCCAATAAAAAATTATAAGAAGCTAAAATTAAATATTTGTATAAATGCAATATTCATATGACTTCATAAATAATTAATAGTAACCACCTAAAATTCACAGTACATACAGTATATAATCAATTGTGTATTTATAAAGTTGACCTTTTTTTGTTACAGTAATAAATTATTCCATGACGTTGCATTTAAATTTATATTACTAAGCATTTTTTCTTATGGTCTATGCCCGCAAACTCAATGCAACGCAACGCGGCAAATAATACATAAATTTTAATATAAAATAAAATAAAAGGAAATTTAGGTTTATAAAAATCTGAAAATATGTTTAATTTTATAAATATATATATATCATGTCTGTTATAATATAATGTTATCTAGTAATTCAATAGGCAGTATATAACTAATAAAATACTATGATATAAATACAGTATACAAACCATATATTTTGGATTTTCACAAAATATACAAACATACTTAATTTTCCAACTTCCCTATATAACTTGCGTTTTTGTATTTAAATATTAATTTTGTCACGCGGCGTCGGATAGAAAAATGAGAATATTCAACTCTCATTTTGCCGCATCGCGTCGCGCTTGATGGGCATAACCCTTTAAGATAAATTTAGTCATTAAATTATTTAATTAAGAAATGCTTTTATGGTGAACAAATAAGTAATACTAATAATATATCACGGTTTATAAAAAATTAACTTACTAATCCAAAAATGTTTTGTTTAATTTGATATTAGCAATTTATTTGCGCATTCACATTTTAAAACTTGTTTATTTCTGAAATAAAGCATAATGAAAACCCTAAACTCTAATTAAATTTGTTCCGAAATAAGATTAGCTCGGGTTTCTTGCCGCCAACATAAAAGCCCGTTCTCGTTCTCTCTTTAAATCGTGTATATAGCACGGGGAAAGTCCTCTAAGTTAACTTCTAGATAGAGTAGATCGTATATTGGACATGTGATATGTGATGAAAGGTATAGAGTAGTCTCTATCAACAGGATTATCGATTCGATTAGGGAGAAGTTAACTATGTAAGGCAATATGCCTCTCAACTGGAGGCAAGTAGCAATAACAACAATGGTAATAACATCTCTCTCAAAAACCATAATATAAAATAAAGTAAGACGTCAGCCTTGAGCTCCTAGGAAGGCTACGAAACGCGGAAGTCACCCTCTGGATTTATTATGACTTGGAGAGTTGAACTGAACTTATTTCCGAGGCAAACGAACGAGATTAGTTCTCCACATCCCACTCCAGCACCAGTTATCTCATTATAAGCAACAAGTAACATGGGATTGTAATGAAGCAAGTGAAAGAACGAGGAAAAAGCAAGCAATGACAGGAACACACCGCTTGTGTAACATCACAGCTTGTCTTGCTTGGCCAGGCCAGTTAAATAGAGCGAGGATAAGAAAAATAAATAATACTATGGCATGCAGGCGAAAATGAACGAACTCTACTACATGCTGTTCCTTTAAGAAAGAAGAGGAGCCAGTAGAAATCATCCGTTTGTTCTTACTGTCTATGGCAACTCAACGACCTGCATAACTTAAGTTTCTGAATTTTATTACTGGATATTGACACCAAAATTTATTATCCTTTTATATTGAAATAGGTATTGTTCTTTTAAACAAGAAAGATGTCAAATATATGTAACAAGTGGATATCGTCACATTCGCGTCCTCTATTTTTCTTATTTAAATAAGCAAGAAAGAATAAAATGAGTGAAGAGATACCAGGGTAATATAATTAGAGTACTGCAATAAGCTGGCAGAAAGTGAGTGGTTATGCAAGCCAGGTCTTACAAGTCAATTGCCTTGTTCCAGTTGATGATGTAACCAGACACAGCAAAGCGTTGGATGTTGACGAAGTGGATGTTGCCTCGTTCAGTGCCGAGATAAAGCCAACTACTTCCGATTGAGAGGCTAGCACAGGTCAATCTGACGATCAAAGCAAAGAGAAGAGAATAGTATAGTAGTGAAAAAGAGTGAGAGGAAAGCTATAAGAGGATAAAAGAGAAGAACAGAAGCTGCTTTTAGTTCGTCCTAGGATTAGGTAGTAGAGTAAATGTAAAAGAAAATGGTGTCTAGGGAATAACCATACATTACTTGAATAAGTTAATAAAATCATAAATGATGTATACAGATACACAGTTACATATATTTTTCATACATACTAAAAAATTGAGTCGTACTTTACCGATTAAATGTATGGCCTTAAACATCATTTTTAAAAAAGAAGAAAAATATCGAATCGCAAATGTGTGTTACACGTGTATTATTAATATACCTTACCAAGTAGAAACGTTGGAGAAAAATATAATTCGGCTGATTAATTATATACTATGTATTTATATGCATATATTCAACAAATTAAGTGTTTTTAAGTCTGTAAAAGATGAAACGTATCAAAATTATGCAATACATTTGAATTAAAATAATAATAAATATCTACGATATGAAATGAAAGTAAAAAAGCACAAACCGATATTTTTATTATAGATAGAATTAATTTGTTATTAAATGATATATTTCGAAGCATAAAAATAATTTATCATTTCAAAGTACACACTAAATAATCTCACGGCAAATTTACCAAATGTGGCGTCATTCTTATGAGATGCCGTCATTTCGATTTAAG
>JAYRBW010146622.1:0-14671 GCA_036023295.1 Invenusta paracnida | reverse complement strand
AAACGGTGACGTCATCTGCGTAAATGTCAAACCATTTCGAAGGACTGAGGTCGGAAATGTAGGTGATCCACATCCACGGACCTAGGACAGATCCTTGGGGGACTCCACCCCGGACATTGAGGGAGTTGGATGTGCTTCCCTTGAAACGGACTGCTTGGGTTCTGCCTTCGAGGAAGCTCTGAGTGAGGGTAATGAGACTGGGGTCTAGGTTATTGTTAATTTGTTTCTGCAGAAGGAGGGCAGGGCGCATTTTGTCGAATGCCTTGGACATATCGACCAGTAGTACTCTGACAAGAGGTGATCCTTGGTCAATTGCAGATGTCCATTTATCGTAGATAGAGATGAGAGCATTTGTGGTGCCCCCCTTGGGGATGTAAGCGTGTTGGTTTGTCAGTTTGAGTTGAGACTTGTAGCGGTCACAGATGGACTTTTCACATATTTTGGAGATGATCTCTAAGAGAGAGATTGGGCGGTAGTCGGAAGGTGAGGATGCAGATGGTTTTTTAGGAATGGGGCATACCATGGCCTTTTTCCAAATGACTGGGAAGTGTTGGTCGGAAAAAACTTGATTTAAGATGCTCATAACGGGCTCTATGATGTGGTGTCTTCCGTGCTTGAGGATCCAGGCAGGGGTGCCTGATGGTCCCGGGGCGCTGCGCTCCTTGAGAGAGCGGAGGAAACGAAGTATTTCGGTGTTCTTAGGTGGATCGATGCTGGTGCCGAGTGGGGCAGAGGTCAGGGGTTCGGCAGCGAAGGTGTTGGTGATTGAGATGAAGTGATTGTTCATTACTTCTGCTGCCTTTTTGGAGTCCAGCCATGAACCGTCTAAAAGCGTGGTATCTGGCCCATTAGTGGTTAGGCTGTTTTTGTTCAGAATGATTTTTACGTTGTTCCACCATTGTTTGGGGTTGAGTTCTTCATTGAGTTTGGCGTTGATGAATGCCTTCTTCTTCTGGCTGATGCGTTGGATGATGAGTGAGTTGAAAAAAGTGACCTTATCAGTCTTGTTTTGCCGGAACGCTCTGGTTTTAGCTCGCCTCAAAGGTGACTTTTAAGCTCGCCTCTAGACTTTTAAGAATGGTACTGAGTACCTTACCTATATATAATGCCTTAAACATTGAGTTAATTTTTCAGTATAGGTGGACAAGTGAACAATTATAGCATTGTTCACTATTTTATTAAGTGCTTTCTAAAATCCAGTGAAGAGACATCTTTTACCTTTATAAGAGAAATAATTCAGACTGAAGTTTTATTTGCATTGTATTTGGAATAGCTTCATTTTCCAAATTATTCGATTTTCTTCGTGAATACGGACTTACCACGAGAAAGTCTTCCTTGCTAATTGACTGAGCTTTAATAGTCAAGCTGTTGTAATGTTCGAACTGTATTTGTGAGTACCTCGGCTCGATATCTGCGTGTCAAAAATGGGCTCTATAAAGTGAAAAACGCGTTTGGTATTTTGGTATAATTTGTGTGGAATAGTTATTCTTTTTCAGTAGATTAATTGATATTCTTGATCTGTACTGAGACAGGTCATTAAGGGGAGACATGATGTCGTGGCTAAAGAGCATAATTGCTTTATCTAATAATGAATTGGTTTTTTATTATGTTTCTACTGATAATTTATTTATGTCTTTTTTTCTGTTCTTAAAATACAGATCATATACGAACAATATACTATTTTAAGAGTTTTAACGGGTACGCACCCTCCAATTCAATATATTGCTGCCCTTTAAAACTCTTAATACTACTATTGTGTTAAACTTTAAGATTAAAAATTAGAGGGCAGCAATATATGAAAATAGAGGGCATGCAATTTATTCTTCCATTGTATGAACTATAATTATGACACTGTATAAACGCATTCGAAGGTATTTAAAAGATAGCAACTATTGAGTAATATTATTACGTAATACACACACCCACATACACACAATAATTATCAGACTATATAAACGAACTGCTTCTAAATTATCAATTCATATTTCGAGTTACCCTGTGTGTCAAGGCTCTTCTCAATCTATATAATGTACGTACTATTTATATTATATTTATATTAATATTAATATTTATCCATATACCACCTATTTGACATCAACGTATGAAAATATAGGGCATGAATTATTAATAAATAAGAAAAGCTATTTTCAAGATAATTTTATGACAAAATTGCTTTTCTTATTTATTAATAATTCATTCCCTCTATTTTTATACGTTGATGTCAAATTGCTGGTACATTGCTGCCCCCTAAAGTTTAATACATACACAAAAGTTATAATCTTACTATATATTTATCCCATCAATCAATTAATCCATGAAACTTATTTGAATTTTTAGTGAAATTTAGTTACTTTCAACTGAATGTTTACTAATATAATCATTTATAGATTACATATTTCATTTCCTAAAACTGTTCAATTTTTTTATTTAGGACGAGGACTGGATATTATATCGTGAAATTGTAATATTAAATATACATATGTACACACACCTATATTTATAATATACGCATGTGAATAAATGAGTGCATATGCATACATATATGTATAGTTACATTTTTTGTATGCACAATGGTACATAATTATATAACTGAATTCACAACGATCTATTTGAAGAATCCGAATACATTTCGGTATATATACTCGTATATACTTAACTTTACAAACCGTGTATCAATGAGAATAGACACCATTCATTACGTAAACAATATTTAGGGAATTAATAATATTTTGTGATGAACCAAGCTAAACCTAACAATCTAATGAATGCGTATTATGTATACATACAATTCTATTCAATTCTACACAATTCTATTTAAAAATGTAATTTCCATTTCGGAAGGAAGTCAATTTATTATTTATGTTACATGTATTCATTTTCTAAATATTAACCACACAAACAGTTTTCTATATAATATATAATAAGTATATGCAGTAATATATAATGTTTGTTAAAATAAAAACAATTTCCATTTTGGATTGTCTAGTAAAATAAACATGCAAGTATTTTAATCACCGTATTACAACTGCTGTATTACTTTCAACGATTGATAAGTACTTATATAGCTTTACTTAACCTGCGCATTAAAGAAAGAATAAAATAAATTATAAAAAAATGCTGAAATATATACTTCATGAGTCCTGCTATTATGAGACCAACAAAACAGTACAGATAATGTCACGAAAAATTAGCATCTTATTTCGTTCCATTCAAGCCTCGATACTCATCTACCTCGTCGGCTGGATTATGATAAAGGAACGGGGTTATCAGGCCTCCGATAAAGCGATCAGTGGAGTAACAGCCAAAGTAAAAGGTGTTTCCTATTTTAATCAAACAAGCACTGACAGCTCCATCAGAGATAGAATTTTTGATGTCGTCGATTATGTAATCCCACCGCAACAAAATTCCGCCTTCTTCATTATGACCAACATGGTATTGACCAGTGGTCAGTCGCAAGGCCATTGTCCCGAATCGTCACACGTGCAAAAGGCAAAATGCAAAAGTGATGCCGACTGCAAAAAAGATGAGCTCTTTACTCTTGGAAATGGAATAAAGACAGGCAGATGTGTTGAAAGTGACCAGGTTGCCAACATGTCGGTTTGCGAAATTTATGGTTGGTGTCCGACGGAATATGACAAAATGCCCGTAAAACGTTTTGGAGTAATCTCAAATGCTCCTAACTTTACTGTTCTCCTGAAGAATAGCATTGAATTTCCTAAATTTAATGTCAAACGTCGAAACGTGCTTCCCTGGATGAAAAGACGATTTCTCTATACATGCAACTACGAGCCAAACCATCCTCAAAAGAAGTATTGCCCAATATTTAGAATCGGTGACATCTTGAAATACGCTAATGCGGATACTCCTGATATTTGGTATAGAGGTGGAATGGCCTCCATTGATATCATATGGGATTGTGATTTAGACTTATCGGAAGATAAATGTTTGCCAGAATACAGCTTTCGTCGTCTTGATGATGCCAATGTACCAGATGCAAAAGGATGGAATTTCCGTTATGGCAGCTATTATATGTCTGATGGAGTGGAGTATCGGAAACTTATCAAAGCTTATGGAATACAATTTTTTATTTCAGTTCACGGAACAGCTTTTAAGTTTGATCTTTATACTTTCACGATGAACGTTGGATCTGGAGTCGGACTTTTTGGTGCAGCAACTTTGATCTGCGATATGATTATATTTAATTTGCTGAAAAATAAACATGAATACAAAAATGCTGCAACGGAGATTGTTTCTACATAATCAAATATTAAACCTATTCATTGTGACAATTGCCAAAATTGTAAAAATATTCAATATATTCCAACTGAGCAGGCTCCTAGCGATATATTGATCAGAAAGGGCAAATTGGAAGATGAAGGAGTTACTTCTTAATTTAAAGTATATACTATGTATACACAAATATCTGAATTGATACATTGTATTATTTATGTGGCATTTAGACCCATGAACAAAATTTATACCCGGGTACATATTAAATACATCAATTATTTAGGATTTTACTATATGGTGTTAGCTATCACTTTTCTGTGATTACAAGTCATACAAATTTGTACAATTAATGTATACTCTGTTTGATATATTTTTAATAATTTAATTTCCAATATTCAGTAGGGAAAGCATGCAACAAAAGGACTTCGTGTAAAGTAAATCAATGCAATATTAACCGATACTTCATTTCATAATGGAAATGTGTATAGGTTAATCTCATAAAATCAGTAAATATACGATTAATTATTTATTCTTTAATGATGGATGACGAAAATATTTATTTTGAACTTGACATACTGATTTTTGTTGCCCTTTTCAAATCGTATGAAAATTGTGTATTTTATTGAATTGTTAGTATTACGAGTATATAAAGATGGTTTCAATTATAAAATTGTAATCTAAATGATTAATGTGGTTCGATGCAGAAACATATTTCATAATCCCCTACTTTATGATATCTTAATATCTCCTCTTTCAAGCTTAACATTTTTAAAATTATGTTTTTATGATATAATGTTACACATTTTTAGCTGATGGTATTTTGTACATTATATAATCGAAGTGCACAATCTCAAAAAAGTATATAACTGTGATATAAACACACATCCCACATACTTATATATTTTTACATTCTTCGGTGAATATTTGAGCATTCCTAAATGCTCATATTTGAATAAGCCCAAATAAGTAGTGCTGTAATATTTTCCTGACACATGTACTATTAACTAGTATATTTACAAACTATGATAATATTTCTTTATATATATTTATGGCCGTAGTTTCTTATATAATAAATGTAAATTCTGATATTCCTAAAATTCCTATTATTATAAAACATATGTAACTATGAATATTAATTTTATTATACCTAAATATTGGAACATTTAGAGAATGCAGTCGAGAAATGAAAAGTAGAAAACGTCTCCTGTAAACATGACGTTTCTGAAATTTCCTTTAATAATATGTTTATTTATTACAGATTAAATTTTAATATTACTTTATTTTAAAGATATTTTATTTTCTTTATTCAAATTTAATTTAGCGGTTTGCATATATTAATATTAATATACATATATACAGTATATATACAGTATATGTGTATTAATGTATGCTTTTAATAGTAAATAATATACAAGCAATAATGTATTAATATGCATGATTGCCATGCAAACAATTTGATGTTTATTATATTGTCGTTTTATTTTCCATATAAAAAATATTTATCTATAAAACACTTTTTATTTTTTAAGAATGTGCAGAAAAAAGTTGTAGCTACTATTAAAAAATTCGATTTAGAATAAAATATATTTAATCAAATAAATATGCATCACTTGTGAAATTTAGTATTTAGTTTTTTCTGCTTATAATATATTTATGAAATAATATACTTGTTCTTATTTGTGTTAATTTAAATAAGAGACACATAATTTGTTTATATTTAAAACTAAATTTTATTATTTAAAGATTCGTTTTAATAATTATTCAATATGATTTTAAAATGCGAATTAATCTATAGCTGTTTTAATATAGGCTCGTAAGAATGGTTTATATTTCAACTGTACCTAATTATCATTTATAGTGCATTTATCAATAATTTTCGTTTCAATCAATAGTAACAACATATTTTATATACAATTATATAAATAAAGGAACAAAGTATAAATAAAATATACTAATTCTAATATTATAGTTTCCAGTAAATTGCGTTTATTCGAGATTTCTAGTAAATAAAATATATATTTTTTATAAATTTAATTTAATTATTTAAGTGTACGTCTAAACTGTAAAATTCATAAAAATATGTCAACAAAAATTAGGAATTATCAAGGCAATGGTATAAATTATATTATTTTACTAAGTTTTAAAAATTGGCTTACTTAAAACAACCACTTTTCGCATTCATGTGGGTTTCATTGCTTTTGTAAAAGTGTTCCATTGCCAAGAATTTTTCATAATTTTTGTAATCATATTTTTATAAATTTTACAATTTAGACGTATATTACCTATGTTCCCTATTGATCTATACATTAATGCATTTTAAACAGAAGTATTGTAACAATTATATCTTGACGCCATGTTTATATCAATTTCTTTGATGGCTATACAATGACAAGGAAAAAGCTTAAAAATTCGATTTTAGGGTTTCATCAATCGAAACTACACTTTACATGCAGCCTCCCAGTAGAATTCATGTCTTTAAATATCTATAGAAGAGGAGAAAATATCAAATAAACAGCACCAATTAAGCCAACTCCTGAGCCAATATTCATTGTGAGTGTGTCCAGGTCGAACTTGCACGCTTTTCAGTGAACCGTAATGTAAAATTGGATGCCATAAGCCTTTGTAAGTTGTCCATAAGGTATAAGGTTCCATTTTCACGATAGAGTGGACTTCACGAATAATCAACCCGTGGGAAAATGTATTTTCATCGTAGTCAAGATGATGGAAGTTGTAGTCAGGAACACAATATTCTTCCGAATTGTCTAGATTACAGTACCATTTGATAACAATAGAGATCATCCCGTCTTTGAGAAAAATAGCAGAAAGGTCGATAATGGCATATTTCAAAATATCTCCCACTAAATATAGGACAGAATCTATAATGCTGATGATTCGGGTCATATCGACAATTAAAGAGATATTTTTTGTTCGTCCATGATGGAATATTGTGACGACTTACTTGAACTTTGGGGAAGATGCAATTTTTTATTAGGAATGTAAAGTTTGGAGTGTTCGAAATTATTCGTTCATTGGAATAGTGCATCTTGTACCGTTCCGTAAGACACCAGCCCTGTATTTCGTAAACCTGAACATTGAGAAGACGTTAGAGACGTATCGACCCGTTTTTATTTCGTTACCATGCAGCATATATTCGCCAGCAGTACAGGCAACGTCTGAGTGGAATTATGTAGACAGCAACATCGAAGATGGTCCAAGATTCACGTCCAATTGAGAGATCATCAACGTTATACTGACTGAGGTTGAGGAAGGAGATGCCTTTCACTTTGGAATCAATTCCGCTAATCGACGAATCCATCCTCTGATAGCCTTTCTCGTAGATCATGATACATCCAACAGGGTAAATTATTATGAAGAGTTGTGTTCGACATCTTTTTTTTTGTATGAAATTACTGCCATGTGTTTGTTAGTTTCATAATGGAAACACTCATCTAGTATAAATTAACACATAATTTCGTGATTATAAATACTGTAGATTTCATTTAGGTATATAAAACATTCGCTGATATCAAGGTTTTTCGTGTCTTGACCCCCCCCCTCCCCCCCCACCGTCCTATATTTTATATGTTAATCGAGTTTTCCAATAATATGGAATTTTCTATTACAAAAATTTGACTATATCAAGATGTTTTTTATTCAGTTAATTATTTGTTCATCTATATCAAAGTTTCTGGTCTTCATTTATAATTTTACTTAGCAAATTTCACGACAGTACATAGTAGTAACTCTACATACTCGTAAAATGCATACAATTAAAGATATTTGATTACAACAAGATATGTCACACTTATGAGTATTCAACTATCTATGTTGTATTGGTTACGGCAATTCCATTTTGATTCTGCTATATACAATTTCTATTAATTTGTATCTTTAACAATGTTATTGTATACTGTTTTGAATCACAATAACTTCGTTATAAAGTGAAAAAAATAAATTAAAGCACATATATATTGAAATGGTTTTCTAGTATGCTACTAACTTTAATTAAATGTTAGTATTTGATCTAAAATGGGGGTTATTTGATCTCAAATATCAATAAATTAACCTTTAAAGTAAAGCAGATTTGCCTGCATGCAAAACATGATTATAATCAATTATTATGTTTCCAGTCGGGCAGGACAGGCTGGTAATAAAAATGTATTTCAACGAGAGTTGGACCAATCAGAATTAAGATTCGTTTACGATTAAACGCTTCAAGGATTAACCTTATTTATTATTTCCCTCATAAATATTTCAAGTTTTGCTATATCGAATATTTGCATATATATTAAAGGGTTTTTTTTACTAGCCCTCCACACTTCAATATAAGCAATACTGTATGATAGAATCTCTTTTGTTTACTTTTAAAATAAAATTGTTAAACAACGATATAAATATTTTTTACTTATATCAAATTCTCGTATTTTTGTAGCATAAATATGGCCTCAATTATGTAAATCTAAAAAGCAAACATTTGGTCTACACATTTTCATCGAACTACATATATTAACGAACCAGTTAGAACCATGTTTTTCATCATGGTAGAAAGAATTGTTACTGTTATTTTTGTGAAATACCGGTGTATGTAAAATATGATTTAGCAAACTAATGAAATACATGAATGATAGATTATTTCTAAAATACAATATTGTTTCTAGAATACTATTGTCTATACCTAAACCCACGTTTTCCTTTATTAATATTTAAGTACGTTTAAAGCTTTAAACTAAATTTATCTCTTGCAGTTAAACATCTCAAACATGTATTGCCAATATATTTGTAAATTTTAAATTTTCGAGCTTGTTTTTAAGACTTTAACTGCGGAGCTTGGAATTATATATAAGAAACAGGAAATTGTCTAGGTTAAGTTATCATGCTGAAGTTATTATTATTAATTCGAATATGTATCCTACAGATTTCATCAGCTAACATTAAACTTACAATTTTGTATTAACATTCTGACATTGGTTTATATTCTAAAAAGTCTGTGTTATGATAACATGAATTGCACATATTAAATGAGATTGTTCGTTCTAGACATATTTACAACCTCAGGCAAACTATAACTTGAGCGTGAACATAATATATTTTAGTAACACACTACAAAACACCTTGTAAAGATTCATGTTTCATTTAACTATAGCTGGAATGTCATGTGTATTCTTACAAGGAACAACGTAAAACTGATTTCATTTGGTTAAACAGTACGGTTATTCATTGGTATCACTGAACTGAATATATTGTACAATATGTAAACAACATCAGGTTTGTAAATTGAGGCTAAAATATGCGAAAGGCAAACCAATTTTAGTAAATTATTGGGCATATGATAAGAAAATCCTATAAATGACAGTACATATGTAACAGCCGACTATATAAAATTCATAAATTGACTGCAAATATGAACTATATGATTAAATAACTGATTTGAAAGTATCACCCACAATATATCTCGATTTAAACAGAATAGCGCAGGTTGCCAAAGCCTAAGTGTTTCGTTTAAATACTAGCGACAGCAATGAAGCTAAAATCATTTTTTAATTTTATGTTTGAGTATGAGACCCAAAAAGTGGTTCAAATCAATTCCCGGAAAATCGGAGCGTTTTTTCGATTCATACAGGCCTCAATTCTGGTCTATTTGATTGGGTGGGTTATGTATTACGAGCGCGGCTATCAAGCTTCGGATCAGGCAATCAGTGGAGTCACTGCCAAACTCAAGGGCGTCTCCTTCATCAATGTGACTAAAGAGATACCTGCGATTGGGACACGAATTTTCGACGTCGCCGACTACATGGTCCCGCCTCAACAGAATTCGGCATTCTTTATTATGACTAACATGGTCGTCTCATCAAATCAAAAGCAGGGAGTCTGCCCAGAGTCACACGACGTTTACAAGATCAAATGTAAGACGGATAGTGACTGCGTCTTTGGCGACTATGTCATGCTTGGAAGTGGGATGAAAACTGGGCGATGCGTTCAAAGCGACCAGGTTGCCAAGATGAATGTCTGCGAGATCTACGGATGGTGCCCGGCGGAACACGATACATTGGTTTTGTCCCACCCAATTATCACTAATGCCGCTAATTTTACGGTTCTTCTAAAAAATAGCATAGAATTTCCAAAATTTCACGTCCGAAGACGTAATATACTCAAATGGATGACGAAAAAATTCCTCTACAAATGTAATTATGTTCAGGACCACCCAGAAAAGAAGTATTGTCCGATATTTCGATTGGGGGATATACTGAAATACGCTAAAGCAGATACTCCTGATATTTGGTACAAGGGTGGAATGGTGACTATTGACATTATTTGGAATTGTGATTTGGACTTTTCAGAGGAACACTGTCTTCCAAAATATGAATTTCGGCGAATAGACGAGCCTAACAGTCCAGTTGGTAAAGGTTGGAATTTTCGCTATGGAAACTATTACATGGTTAACGGAGTGGAGTACCGAGATCTAATCAAGGCCTACGGTATCCAATTTTTCATCACAGTGCATGGTAAAGCGTACCAGTTTGATCTCTATACTGTGACAATGAACATTGGGTCGGGTGTGGGACTGTTCGGTGTGGCAACTCTTCTCTGCGATATGCTCATATTCAACTTGGTGAAACATCGTAGTGTTTATCGCAGTGCAACTACCGACATTGCGAGTACAAAACAGCCCAAAAGAAGCATCACTGTTTGTCAGAACTGTGTCTGTTGCAAAAACAATCCTGTTGTCCAGTTGTCGGGTGAAGTCTCTATCGATGTTGTTGCCGATGAAGAATTTGACAAACATTTGCAAGAAGTTACATGAATTTTGATTACAAAAATAGGTACAAACATAATATATTTCTCTCTGTGTGACTGTGTGTCTCTCTCTCTAGAAGAACAGGAGTATTATCGGTATCAATAAACAACCTGTATTCATTTAATAATGTCTATTATCTATTTGTTTCCTAGATTATTGCAGAATTTCTTTTTTAATAGTACACTGATGAAAATAATAACAGTAGAAAACTTGATGTATTAATAAAATTATTATATAATTAAATAAGTTAGTAGAAAGACTGGTGTGTGCTGTAGATGTTGCTTTATTAACCCTATCTATACCGTGCTCTTTGGCACTTCATAACCCGGGGAGGTGGGGGATGGGGGAAGCTCATTAGGAGAATTTAATTACTCTTAACTTCCTAATGAAGTAGAGCTATAAAACGTTGCCTTTAGTCAAACGAAAAAGTTGTATAACATATTCCATTGAAAAAATTTTTTTAAAATATATAACAATTATATTTTTCTAACAAATAATTGTAAATAAACTTATGCCAGTGTTTATCATAAAGTTAAGAAAATATCCACATTGAAAATGATAACAACATATTGCGAGACGTTTAAGTTAGTCTCTAAAACTTTATCGATCAAAGAAAAGGAAGACTATAAATATATCATAAATTTAAAAATTAGTACACTTAACTTTATGAAGGTTATATAATATAGTAGGAGACCAATAAAATAATATTACATAATATAAAACACATAATTCAAAATTATATAGTATATTTAAATTTAATAAGAGTTGCTTCAACTATGTATCGAACTTTACAATTATTACAATTTTAAATGAGTAGATTAGAAGCTTAGAAATCTAACTATAATTCTACTTTAAATCTTAACGTTGGCTTTTTTAATATTAATATTTCGACAGCTAAATCCGTAAATAATACCACAAAGTTCTTTTATTTACAACTTATATATCCCCGCCTCGATTTATACATATTTCATGATTTTGGTTACTATATTATTATGAATTATTATCTTTTATTATAATTTTATAATGTTAGATGAATACTTTGATAAAATATTAATAGTTTTAATAATGTAATTTTATATTATAATTTATATTATGCACTATTTTTTTAATCTCCTATAATTATATTTTGTAACATACGAAAAGTAAATCGTGTATGTTCTATAATAAAACCTGTTTATATTGTACTCCATGATTTATTATATCAAAATTATAAATACCCAAATTAAAATTTAATCGATTTTTAGAAAAATATGTAGATTTTCAAATTATCTTTTTGACAAAAATGGTGAATTTCTTTTAGTGTGTGGTCACGTGACCACTTCTTTGGGTGCCCAACAGTGAATATAGCGCAACAAGTTGTGACACCTTATTTTGAGAAAAGTTACGGAAACTTATTTTGCTCCATTTATTTATTTCAAAATCCCAGTAATAATGCGGGAGTGAGGGCTTTAAAATCCCCTTCCCCCCCCCCCTACCTGTATGGATAGAGTTAAAATCAAGAATTGGCAAATATTGACTCGCAGCTGTCTGCCTGTCAGTGCATGAATGTGCAGCAGGGTAAAATTAGTTGATAAAATGCTATTGTCTTGCGTATTAGTATGTTTATATGACACTTACATTCTCTTTATATATAACGTACATATACTAGTATATGCGCACACACACACATGTATACTTTATTTGTGTATATGTGTATTTATGTTTACCAGTATTTATTATTTTTCGTAATTAAAGACCTCCAAAGACATACTATAATTTTCTTGATTTGCTTAAATGTAGATCTAAAAGGAAAGATTAAGTTGGGAATCATCAACATATCTTCAGGATAGCTACAGGTACTCAAAGATTATTAAATGTACTTTTTTTGGAAAGAGAAGGTCCTTAATTTTTATACTATAGGTATACATTTTACTATATTTATTTACTATATATTTACTGTAATGTATTTACTATAATGTATAATAAAAACATTTTAAACTATGTTTTTCATATTTTTGCTATATACTCGATTCATACATTATTCTAATTAATTAAATAGATTATAACTTTTAGACGGTCTTTGAGGCAAGACTCACAAGTGAAATGAGGAGTTGGAGTCAGCTGAGGAGTTGATAAAAGACAATGTGAAAAATGGGATCTAACTGATATGGAAATTGTGACAAAACTGTGACATCATTAAAATAACTGTTTTATAGAAATGTTGTATTACGATCATGTTTTTTATGATAATGTTATTATTTATTAAATATATCAAATCATGAAGGCAAGTTATGATCAAAAATATATTTTCGCTTCTTCTAATCAATAGCTTATAGACGATAATTAAATCAAATATAGATTAACATAATAATGCAATAAGATCAAGAATAGCATTGTAAGATTACGTAATAATAAGTACACATATGACAGCATGAGGAAGGGGGGGGGGGGTTATTAAGAATTAATTAATCAGGGAAAGTACTTTTAACGAATTGATTGTGGACACATAAAGAATGATTATAAATTCAGATGGCTACTGCTTCCAAAGTAGGTAGACAATAGAAATGAGGAGATTTAATCAAGATCTAAAATCACATATCAAATTCACATTCACATAGCAAAAATAGTTTTGAAGATAGCACAAAGGTTTTTGACTATGTTTGAGATAAAATTGGGGTTAGAGAGAAGATACGTGTCTGGTATATATTTATTACATTATTTATGGCTTAAACTAAACAGAGTTAAACAAGGCAGTGAAGTGACTTAATATTAAACCGTATTAAATAAGCAGGAATATTAGGAATGATATGAAATCTTTTATTTAAGAAAATATATTACTAGATATATTATTTGAAAATACAATTGTGACGGACCATGCTAATTTCAATATATCCGACCTCATATTGCTGATATTATTTCAGTGTCCCATAAATAAAGTAATTGTAACGAAAATGTTTATGATACAATTTCATAAAAATATTTTAAATAAACAATAGCAACATACATAATATTACTAAAATTTAGCTTTTAAAATAATAACATTATTATAAATTAACACGGTTGTGGATAGTGCACTGGGCTGCAAGTCAGAGGTTAAAAGTTCAAGTCACTCTGGACGCGAATCCTAATATATTTTTTGTTCAGCTCCAATAAAAAAGGAAATACACACATTAACAATAGCATAAAAAGTCCAGCCAAAAACCTTTATCCAGTACGTCGACTTAAAAATATCATCAACGAAGAATCCTTCCTTAAACTCTATTTCTAAATGTTCGCAGCATTATTGAATATTTTGCTGCCCCATTGTTCATCGGAATAAACAAACGGGTCTACAAATCCCTCGAAAAACTACAAAAACGTGCTTTACGAATTATATTTTACCCAAAAAACATTCCAATCGGGAAGTTCACGATCAATGGCCAATATTGTTGCACATTGGACTAAAAAAATAAAGTCTTTATTTTGTATTATATCCATGATTTATTTTACATAATAAACATCTTGAAGTTTACGAAAAATATACATTAGTTATCTACTTATAAGTATGTATTTGTAAAAAAAGATTTTACAAAAAAAGTGTGCGCTGTTAACTACATTTTTCGATAAATGTGTTATAAATTAATGTTTATTCAACTATTTCAGTAGGAAATGATTTAATATTACTGG
>JAYRBW010146611.1:0-14672 GCA_036023295.1 Invenusta paracnida | reverse complement strand
TATAAGTATTTTATTGTTGCCCTTTTAATATATTTGTCCATGATTATGATGCGAGTAGCATCGAAAGCTCGGACCTCTTATTAAAAATATATATATTTTAAATTTAAGTGGTTTTTTTTTCAATCCATTATCTAATATTGTTGTATAACTATACATTTAACTAGTCGGTTGTTTAAAAAAATATATTGAAAAATATAAAAACTTAAACATTTCCAAATTATAAATGTAAGCGTTTATATAAAATGAATATTATATAATTCTACTTATCTTTAAAAATGTAAACATTTTGATAATTGTATTTTTCTGAGCATCTATGAATGTATTTAATTGCATAATTGAAAGAATAATCTTTTTCCGACCTGCCATTAAAATAATATGCCTAATTATTTACATCATATTTTACCAATAATTTTTATTATAACATATTATTTATACTGCCGAGATATTTGAGTACAATTTTAAATAACTGCTTAACATATTTTAAGGTACATATACGATTATGTAATATTGCCAAACATGCCCTTTAACATCAACAATTTAAATTGGAATGAATCTCGAATAACAATGCTTTTTTTATTATTTACTATTTTATAACGCTTGTCGGCTGAAGTAGACAAGGCGCTATTTACCTGTCAATTTTTATCATATTTAAATGTCATCGCTGCGTATATAAAAACATTAAAATGAACATTTTAATGTTAATTTTTTTAAATATTTAATATTATTTTTAAAATATATTCCTTTATTTAATAAACTAAATAACAAGTTTATTTAATTGTTTATTTCATTTCATTTCATTTACCTTAATTTTAATTAATCTATTTAATTATCAATTCTGATGATGAATGATATACATGAATGTATAATTAAAATTGTGATAAAGGACCTTTGAATGTTCACAATATTCCTAATATCTCATTTTTAATGTGCCTATGTCATGGTCGTGTAGAGTGATAGAGCAATACACAGAAAACATGAAGCCACGTTGTATTAACCCAGGAGGATGTCCGTTTTGAACGGCTAGTTATACCGTACTTATCCTTTTAAACGCATTCCTTTTGTTCCGAAAGGGGGAGTTCGTGTAAAGCTAGGTAAAGTTCGACAAGTAAAGGTAGAGCTCGACAAGTAAAGGTATAGAGCTCGACAAGTAAAGGTAGAACTCGACAAGTAAATGTAGAGCTCGACAAGTAAAGGTAGAGCTCGACAAGTAAAAGTAAAAAGTAGAGCTCGACAAGTAAAAGTAGAGCTCGACAAGTAAAGGTAGAGCTCCACAAGTAAAGGTAGAGCTCAACAAGTAAAAGTAGAGCTCGACAAGTAAAGGTAGAGCTCGACAAGTAAAGGTAGAACTCGACAAGTAAAAGTAGAGCTCGACAAGTAAAGGTAGAACTCGATAAGTAAAAGTAGAGCTCGACAAGTAAAGGTACAGCTCGACAAGTAAAGGTAGAACTCGACAAGTAAAAGTAGAGCTCGACAAGTAAAGGTAGAACTCGACAAGTAAAAGTAGAGCTCGACAAGTAAAGGTAGAGCTCGAGAAGCAAAGGTAGAGCTCGACTTGAACAATAATATAGACTGATATCTGGATATAAAATCCGACTTCCCATACTCGATATCAGCACTAAATACTCAACAATCACAATAACTTGATATCAAAATTCCATCATCATTTAATAGTTGATTACCAATTTTTCGTTTTTATAGTTGATATCGATGGGAAATATTATTTTAATCCCCATGTCGATGTTTATTATTGTTCCTGTCGAATCAAGGGCAATTAATGCATGATGCAATCTATTCATATTACACAATACACCGTGCTAATATAACTTTGTTTACTCAAATTTGATAAATGTTAGCAAATTTAAAATTTGCGGTTTCACAAACAGATTTTCAGCGTTTGAAGTAAATTATAATTTAAAATTGTTAACTGTAAGACATGGAATAACAATTTTTTTAAATTATACCTGAATAATAAAAATTAAATACAGCTAGTAAGCATTTCATGAAGGAAAATTGGTGCTTTATGCAATGATATTAAAAAAGGCCAGCCTCGAGAAAAAATAAATTGTTTGATCAATTTATATTGATTTTCTAACGTTTTTTTTCCAAATAACCAGCCGACACTGTTACAGAAGATAAATTATTTTAATATGTCTTTTTTTCCTTTTATCTTAAACAAATAAAAGACAGACGTCGCAACAAAATCTAATGAGAGCCTTTCTCTTTAGAGTTTACGAAGTAAGAAACAAAAGTTCATTTTGGGTTAGCTAAACAATTCAAAATTAGAAACTTACGTATTATAGTTTCTTATATGTATTTGTATATATATAGACGTTATAAATTTAAAAACAAAATTAATATATACGTATTTATTTAAAATAGTTAAAATTAAATTTCAAAAATTAATAATTCATAATTAAACTATTAATAATAATAATAATTTGTCAATGTTCAAATAAAACAATGACTCAAATCACATAAAATATGTAGGTTCCATGAAGAACTAGTTAGCCACTGTGCAATGGCAATTATCCATAACAACTTATAAGCACTAAGTCAGATAAAATTCGCCAACAAATATTATCGTAATGCACCTTTAAGATGTTAAATAAATTGTTGGAAATTAAAGTTACTGAAAACAGGATCTTAACCAAAAGACCATTGACTGCAGCAGGATATGAAAACCAGCAATTACTTCAGGATAACTTTCATGAAAATATTTATACTTCAATAAGACGATAATCAAATGATATTCCTTCTACATAGTTTGTAGTTCGTTGTCTGAAGCCATATCTAGGACAACTATCCTCCGATTCGTTCATGTAATGCTGATATAGGCGAATGACATTTAGGGAAATTATGATCGATCGGATTCGAGTGGACACTGAATGGATAATATATATCCTTACATTGATTTTGCTTGATGGAACCATCAATAAATACAACAGACATCAAATATTGGTATACTTCAAATCCTCACTATATAGTGGCTTTGAAAGAAAAACTCCCGACTGCAAAAAAACTGCAATACAAGATTTCGTAAATTTACATCATTGATGCTGGCATTTTGTTTCACAGCGTCAATGATGTAAAATTACATGTTTTTTGTCTTCACAGCGTCAATGATGTAAAATTACGTGTTTTTTGCGTAATTTTATATCATCGAAACAAAATGCCAGCATCGATTATGTAAATTTTAGCATATTTATTTACAGTTTGTGCATTTCATTAGAGGAATGGTTTAGTTGACTTGAATATTTTAGAACAAATAATAAATTCAGAGAGATATTTTGAGGTTCTCAATGAACACATTAAACTGGTTATAATTACTAACGGTGTTCACTATTATAGTTCAAATATATCATTTTAATTGTAATTATAATTATTTTGTTTTAATTTCTGTACTGAAACTTTTGAAATATACGATTTTGCTAAATTATAACAAATTAAATACAATATTGAACATTCTATGTATGTAATATATATATATATATATGTAATATCTTTTATGAATAATCTCTTATCATAAGCAATTTTATATAATATTAAAAATGAAACAATATGAGTTTCCTATTTTTGAGTACCAGGAAAATTATTATTCATTATTATAGGAATGATCAGTAAAAATATAAATGTATGCAAGACATTTTTCTTCAATAGTAAATGTTTGTTTTATATCTGTAAAAATATTTAAACCAATCGATCAAATTGATGAGTTTGAACAACTTTTATTGATATATCTATAATAACTTCAAACTAAAAAAGAAGAGAATACAATTAAATATAGCTATAATTTAGAATGTTTCTAAGCTATATACCTAAGGTGCATTTATGATGCGTACTAAATTGTTTTTTTAGTAAATAATATTTATGACAAAATGCATAATACTTTTTGTAAAAATATATGGATATTCCTACGCGTAAGAAAATGCGATAGTATACTTTACATTTATTTAGACAACTATACTTCTCACACTTTCTTACATTCTTGCAAAGACAATATTTTTTATGCAATGATATCACTATATAATCAATCGTTTGTTTAACGTTTCAATGAATAATACGCAGTTAATCGATAAATAATTAATTAACATGTTATTGTTGGAACAAATATTTTTAAACACCGATAATACTAAGGCAAGATATTGATATTTATATCAATTGGAAAAAGCGGCAGTCATAAATAGTACATCGACAAATTCCTTTAGGTTCCTAAAGACAAATTATGTTTACCAAACGTTCTTAAACTTTTATAGAAAATTTAATCAAACCTTGTTGACTGTATCACTTGTTCATGCTACAGTCCTTAAACTGTAGTCTTAAGTTGAAGTTGTATACTCGCTTTCCAAGCTGAATGTAAGAAACATGTGTATCCAAACGATTAAAATCTATACCATTTCTGAGATCCATGTTTTATTTTTGTTATATGTAGATGAATTAATTTGTATACCCCTAATTACTGCATTTAAAGCCTCAATGCTAAAAAAAATGTTTTCAAAACAATATTGAATAATATGTTTATCTTAAAGATTAGTTTATCCATTGTAAACAATTCAGCTGTGGTCGCAGTTACCCCGTCAATTATTTATCGTTGTAATTTCCAATATCCTACTCTGGCTTACCTACAATTGACGTTTTATGATGTTTTTCTAATGACAGAATAGCTTTTTTGAGATTTTATATATTTGTCAAAATGGATTCCCCTGTTGGATGCAAATATACGTATGTATATACAGCTATCTAAAGTACAAAACTATAAATAGGCTTTATATAAACAGTTTACAAACAATTATAAAAGAAACAGAAAGCCTGTGTTGCTGTAAAAACGTTATTGTTTACACATTTTTGGAGGTCCATTTAATAGAGGTGTATTAAGACCACTACAAAGAATGAATGGAGTGGATATCCGAAAATAAGTAAATAATACAGATTTTACAGCAACACAGGCTTTCTATTTCTTTTATAATTATATCATGTTGCAAAGGGAGAACCACACTTTTATAGTTTAATTAATACATAAAATGTACTCAAATTTGGATAATTCAATTTACAAAGTGTTTCATAAGTCACGCACTATCGGAGATATTTATTGACATGATAATTATGTATGATAATGTACATATGAAAGGCTAAATAAATGATAAAGACAAAAATAATGCTTTCAAAGTCAATTAAAGTGATGGGTATCTGTAAAAATTGTTCAAAACGTTCACCACCATGTTCAATGCACATATGACAACGCTTCAAACAGGAATTTTTTGTATATTTCTGATCATATCAGCATCGATTTTTGCCATCTCTGTTTGAATAGTTTGCTTCAATACTTCCACCGTTCTTGGTCTGTCTCAATACACGTGTGATTGAGGTGTGTAGAAAGGTTCTATGTATAAGAATGTAGTAGCATTTGTCATATCTTCCTTCTATGGTGCCTGACTTATGAAACACCCTGTGTATAATAACTCAGTTTCATTAGAGAACACAATGCATGTGACTTCATCTTATTTGTTGATATGCATTCTATGCTTCAATTAAAAACGGTGACTTCACATGTACAATATATCACAGCTAAAAAAAAAATATATAACTTCATAAATATTAACTTATTATATTATGTATATCGATGTATAACCCAGTTGTAAGTATTTATTAGATTTTATTTAATAGTCGATATCATTTTCATGGACTCCATCTAGAAATGTTCCCTTTGTACGCAATAAGTCGGACTTATTGTTTATACCAAAGATACGTCGACAATGTATGCTATTTAACAGTTAATAGAACAGAGGCTGAACTGATTTTCAACAGGTATTCAATTATGCAGTGCAACCATATCCGCTTTGAAATAAATCAGAACACCTAGCCTGCGACATAAGCCCGATTTTTGCGTCCTCATCAATAATGATAACAGATACCGCTATACCGAAAGTTATGAAGTATATTATCATATACTGAAAGAGATCTGATATCAAGAGGTGTTCTGATCCTGTGGACATTACCAGACGACACCGTACGCACGAGTAATGGTATCCAAATCGCCACTCGCCCACTTCAACAATACAGAACAAAAAACCGTCTGCGGTTCAACTTCCAAATTCTGAACTTGGGAGAAAAAGATAAACGGGCGCGTTTAATATCTCTCTTCCGAAATCTGAAGGACCGCATGTAAGGACCGCTCACAAAACATGGACTCAACCAGGCGTGCTTATCTAAAAAAGCTCCCGCAAAACACTTCTCTTTCGAGATTATCGCAAGTAACAATGAAATTATGGCTTCTGCTTTTCAGAAAGAAGCTATCAATAGCCAACCGGAAATTGAACAGCACATCGGACTAATCATTTAATTTCGTTTACTAATTTGCTTGCTTTTCTTTTGTATAGTTTCTAATTAATACTATTTTTCTTGATCTTCTTTACACGTGCATACATATATATCGATATTAATTAATTGTTGATGTTTCCTATATTTAATACTTTTGTACTATTCCGCTCAGTTCTATTAGTAGGTATCTTTCTATTACACATTTGTTCGTTTGGTTTTACTAGTTTTTGTTAATTTGCTCCAGCTACTATTGTCTATAAAATATCATTTAGTGATCTGTAATCTTGCTTTCGCATCTTATGTTTGGTTTGTAAAAACTAAATTCACGTAGATTTTTTAACTATACCTCTAACTTTTGATGAGGAGATTTAACCTCAAAATAAAAGGTGTAATTCACCTTGTCTTGATTCAATTTTGAACTTTAAACTTAAATTATAATCATTAACTGCATCACCGGTTTTCCTATTTAATTTACGATTAATTAAATTGTGGATGTTTGTTGTTATTTTTGTGTGTGTAAATTATTATAGTTGGCATTATAATGTTATATATTATTCTGTTGCGTAATTTATTTCAGACTGAAAATCTTCCACCTCCCTACGGAAAATGCGGCGAAAAGAAGCTGAAATTTTTTAAAACTTATCATGAAAAGAACTGCCTTCTAGAGTGTAAGACCAATTTCTACCTGAACAAATGCCAATGTCGGGAATTCTATATGCCAAAAATTAATAGTAAGTGTGTTATTATGTCTTATGGGGATATTTTTTACTCAATCTAGATATATTGCATATACCTGCATACGTCAGAATTCTTTAATTGGTACAGTAGAAGAATTTGTTTACCTGTTGACGTTATTCATAACGATGGTGGGCAATTAATAGATATTTAAAAATATATTCAACTAAATGTGCAAAATAAACAAAGTTGATAGGAAATTGGCAAGTGGTCATATATGTTATTGGTTTTCGTTTTTTGCATGAATCGAACTATCCAATCATTATCGATAATGTGTTAGCAAAATATTGGCGATAGACAGGGTATTGTACTCTGAATTAATTATATGTTTGACGCATATATTTTGTGCAACTATAAGAAATTAGGGAATTTCTGTGCATTTCTGTATATTTAACTTAAAATATGCCTAAAAAATTTGTTCGATATTTTATGAGTGCAATTTTTAAAAGTTTCTAAAAAATATTTTCATTCAGAAATCACAGTATTTTATCGATATATTATAAGCTTCATTACAGAAATTCAAGAAAAATTAAAAATATTGGAGGTGCGCTCAAAATCGAATTTAGTCTTATATTGCGCACTTTTTATGCCATCACAATTTCTGAATACTCATTTAAAAACAATATATATAACTTATTTTTAAATAACAATTAAACTCATTTAATTTAATTTTGTTAATTTATTCTTTTTCAGAGAATGATAAAATTTGTACATTGCATCAGCAAATGACCTGCATTGAAAAAGCCAGACGTAAGATTTGAAATATAGAAACATCTTTTCATGTTTCACTGTTATACGTTTTTAAATATATATTTAATGTTTTTAGTATATTGAATGCGATTAAAAATTCAAACAATGTTTATGTTGTTATGTTAAGTTGCTTTCGTTTTTTCTCAACTTGTTTTATTCGTATTAAATATTAAATCGTTTCTTTCCAATCACGGGTGGGAACTATATTCCTTTGATTGGAAATATCTTGACGGAAATGTAGATGGAAAACGTAGATGAAGTGTCATCTATGTTTTCTTAGAAAATATTTTCACGCTTTTATTTTATTTTTGCGAGAATAATTATTTGTTAATAATGGTGTTTATATTGCCCCAGAATGCATGGAGCAGCATAATTTAGGAAAACTTGACAGAAATATTAAATGAATCTTATAAGAACAAATTGTAGAGAGATTTACTAACAGAATCAAAATTGAGAGTTTAATTTTAATATGCAGTAGAATTCGACTGTACCGGTTTCGCTTATATCAGCAATTTTGACTTGTCTCTGCAGATTCCTATCTTTTACATATTATATAGGTATTTAAGTTCGTCTATATCGTCAATTTGTCCATATAGGCACCGTTTGTATTCGCCTGCTATACTTTATTTGTCTATTTTGGCGGGGTTGATACTTTTGGCAATTTAAAATAAATGTAAGGCTATGTCATAATACTTTTGGTTCACCATGGACGTAATTATATATATTTAAACATGTCTTGAGTACATATTACATGAGAGCGATTGAGCAAGGCAACAATAACAAAAAATACTAATTTTTTATGTTTATTAGTTAGATTTTATCTTACAAAATGTTCTACAAAATGTTCTACAACTTTTCCTACTAAATATATACTAAAAACGGTGAATTTTTTATGAAAATGATCTTAATCCGAGCATATTTTGTGTTGTTTGTTTTATCATATCACTAAAATCAAGTCGGATATTACAATAATGAAAATTATAACAACTTGACAGATAATCAGGAACATCGCACGTTTAGCAGTGACCCATTTCATAGAAATTAACTATTACATAGTCCAAAATTATCAGTTAAAATAATCGAATTTCAATATAATTTTTCAGATTAAGAATTAATTATTCGTAACTTTACTATTTTTTTTTAAATTCTGCTGGCGATATATACATTCATTCATAGACATTAAATACTCTGACGCAGTGATATATAAACTTGAAAAAGTCTCCTGTCGATATATTTTTATATCGCTAATACTAACAGTTTGCCTATATCGGCATTTTTAGTCTCGCCTTTGGATCCCCGATATAGACAAAGTCCACTGCATCACGTTCAATAACTAGTCTTGCATATATTTTTATATATTATTATTCGTTCAATAACTAGTCTTGCATATACCTTTATATATTATTATTCGTTCAATAACCAGTCTTGCATATACCTTTTATATTATAATTCGTTCAATAACTAGTCTTGCATATACCTTTATATATTATTATTCGTTCAATAACTAGTCTTGCTTATACCTTTTATATTATTATTCGATAAACAATTTTACATGAGCACGTTTATACATAGATAAAATAAATAATTATTTTAGATTTAGTTTAGAAACAAACATTTTTTTAAATTAATAAATATAATCAAAGAGAAAACAAAAGTATTGTAATGTATGTATAATATAGAAAATACAAGTTTTATTCTATGTTTTGACTTAATTAAAGAACATGTTTTCTACATAAACAGCTTATTGTAGATTAAGTAAATTATCAGGTATCAACATAATATAATGTATAAACCCACTGCAGAAAGTAGGTTTAACCCCCTGATATTTAATTGTCTTGGAGAAAATAGGAAAGATACTTTAGAAATTCACCTCAATACTGTCCTAGCAATTTCGATAAAAATGATTCCCTGAAAGTGTATTAGCTTATTTTCTTGTGGACAGGAGAGAATTCCTCTGTGGCTCTTAACAGCTCTTTTAATATCAAACTGGTTGCATTAGCAAGGTGGTAAACTTTGATAACATTTTTGTCAATGTATGAAGTCTACTTATAAAGCATATTTTTAGTCATCAAGGGAAGGCTGTCATTATGGAAATATTTAATCTAATCGTGCATATGAATACTCTTATTACCAAAATTAAAGTTGAATTGATGAAAATTGTTTGTATACATACATATTATGCTTGGTTTTAGTTCTGGAATGGAATGATGGAAATAATTTGAACGATAAACTATAGTAGGAATCTTGTTTTTTTATCAACAATGACAGTTTCTTTAAATATATATTTTATAAGTTTCTTTTAAGTAGACATCTTGTCGACATATAATAATATAAATTGTTCCATATTATGTATGCTTGAATCAATGTTTTAATTCGTTTTATTGTCCTTTTACTTTTAAAGTTTTTATTCAAAGTCACTAAACATGATTTATTCAATTATTACGAATAATGTTAGTGATCATATGAATAACAATATTACAATACTAGTATTAAGTTTTGTATATTTAAATAAGTTATTTTTTACAAAACACAATAGGAAAAACAGTTTAAGAGTTACCATTGCTTGTTAAGGATAGTGTATTTATGACTAATAAATATAAATATTATATCATTTCATAATATATTGTATTTTCGAAATATCGAAAAATAAAGATTAGAGCATAATGCATTTAATTTTAAATGGTAGAAACCTTAGTTTTAAAATATTACCCGATAGCAAATTAACTACATATTTACTGTGCTACAAAAGTGTGAATGAAAAATGAGCTAAAAGATGATTTACTTGGACCTGAGTAGATTTTAGAACATTACTCATAGCTTGATATTAGACATTCGTTAATTAAAGGGAAAAATCAACGAATGTCTAAGCTATTAAAGCTAAGCTCATTCTATAAATATACGCTTATTATTATTATTATTATATAATAATATCCAGTTCTACACAGAGATAAATTCTACGCATGAAAGTTAATATAGTTAAACTTAATAATTAGAAACAGTAGTTAAAGCTTTATACTTGATATTTTAATGTTTGTTAGTAAACTGAAGTTGCGAAACATTTTCATTCGAGGTACAGTTTTTACTTTTGACATATTATTTATGATTTTTTACTGATTTACATATATAAATGATGTGCTAAAAATACGACTGTATGTTAAAAGAAGAATATTAACTTTCAGAAAAATTCACCAAAGAAGTTCATAAGATCTGCGAATGTCCAATCGCCTGCAACGAGCTAATGTACGAGCCAAACCTGAGCTCTTCCTCGACATCCATTCAGGACATCTACGGTCTTTCGGAGCGAAAAGATCTCATCGATAGACTTCAGAAGGACTTCAGTATTGCCCGTGACATCGGCAGTGTTGTGATTGAGGACGTGCGGAACGCGGACATCGAAGTCTTCTTGAAGGCCGAGAGGGCCATCAAACAAATGCTCGACTTTGTACAAAAGTGTCGCAAAAAACTGAAGGACATTGTCTACTTGTTCTCTGATGAGACCTTCTTTCACAGGGTGGCCGCTGAAATCAAGTCGAACCTACTCCGCGACCAGATGCGAATTGTTGAAACTCGCTTTTTTGGCGGCTACGAGTCTGCGGACGAAAGGACACTTTCCCTCGTCTCGCACAAGTTCTTCGAGTTCGACTTCGTCATTGAGAGTCAGATCAAAGAGCTGGCAAATATGTCCCGCTCAGGCAGTAACGCTGTTCGCGAGTTGATCTACTTCCAGACCAAACTATCGGTTGCCGAGAGACAAAAGTGCGCAAATGCGGCCTACAAGAAAATGATTGAGTTGTTCAACTGCTATCAAAATGGCGTTCCTTACTGGCCCGATCGTTTACCCGAATTCTACACCAAAGAGCAAGCTGAGGCAGTGATCCCGCGTCGGCTCCTAGCTCAAGCGATTCTCAAATCCAATGTAGACGGAGTGAACACTTGGCAAGTGATGCTCAACTCGCTAAAAGTTCTCAATGAGTCCTACAACAATATGACACTTCTCGCCGAAACGGCCTTCGTGAATGGGACGTTTTCCCAGGCCCACTGGAAGGTGACTGAGAAGAGCTTTTTGACCTCTTCAAAGTCCTGGTTCTTCCACCGGAGCCAGACCTTGAAGTCCATTATGTACTTCCCAATACTTATTATCAAAGACATGATTAACATCATGGAAAGCCTGATATACGAGATCAACTCGTTAAATAATACAACCTTGACGGATTTCCAATCGATCAATTCGACACTGAACACAGTGACTTTTGACGTGCTTAACCAGACGTTGGACAATTTAGTGGCATATCGGTCGATAAATTCGAGCATGATCAACTCCAAGTTCGATATATTCCGAAAATCGCAGCTCTCAGACGCTTACCACAACAACAAAGAACGGGTGCGTCACTCGATGGACGAATTCACGAAACTTGGGGAGAAGTTCAGTTTCTACTCCATTGAGTGGCCGCGACGTTGGATTCATTTGCAGCACGTGGTCGATAAGATTTGGAATACAATCATTCATGACACAGACGCCAAGGAGCAGTACCGTTTCTTTAATCCGGAGTGGATCAACACCACGCTGGAAGAGGTGGACAGGAACTTCAATGAGTTCAACCGATCGATGAAAACGGTGACAATGCTGAAGGATATCGGCTCATTCAAGCGGAACCTTCTGACGGCGATGAAAAACTTGGAGACTATGTTGGACAAGTATGCCGATGATGGCCAGGTGAAGGAGCTATTTCTAAAGTAAGTTGTCATCCAAGTACAGTACTCAATTCTATAAACTATAGAAATCTTAATTAGGAGTTCTGTAATTTTACCTTTATCCGACAAAGGCAGACTCTGATAATTGCTGTATGTGCATGCGATTGAAAAACTGAGAAATCAAAAATTGTTACTCAAATTATATAATATTTTGTAGCATAATATATACATAGTAACATAGTATAGTATTTAAAATGATACCAATATTATATCTATCACGTGTCATGTTTTACATAAATTATATAAATAGCTTTTATATGTACATATTTACAATCTAATCTTCTGTTCAGATTACCGTTAAATATAAAAACGATAAATATTTGTTTATTCGTAGTTACCATGAAATACATTGGTAATACGAAATATACATTTTAATACAAGAAGGATTATCATGTATCATTTAATTAAAGATATTTAATTGAATTATATAATGGTATTATTTTATATATACACTTTAGATGTAATTTGTGCTATTTATACAAAAATATGTATATTTTTCTCAAGTTATTCAATTCTAGAGAGTGTTATTGTTAACCAAATATTCATTTACTATAATTTTTATTGCTACAACCAATGTCACTGATATTATATATGCAAATGGATACTATATACAGAATTATTTTTATATAAAAAATGCTATACAATAAATATTTCATCCACATAAAATATGTTACTATAAAATTTCTCATGGCTTATATATTCATTGCATTGCACTCCAGGGACAACTTGCTACAAGTAGAGATCTTTTATCGCGAACTCAGCTATGAAAAAGTCGTTCAACAAAAATCGTACGAGCGTACAGCCTTACTCAGTAAGTCATTGTCTTTTTATGACCATTCGACAGAACTATAAAATTCCCCTAATTATACTACAATATGTTCATATTCCTAACGTGTGTCGTGTACTCAACTTTAGTCATGTTTATTATAGCCACATAAAGTCTGACAGCTTTATTGTATCATATTCCAGGGGATATAGAGACGTTGCAATCATCTATGTATAAAAAAGATTTAATTAATGTACCAATATCTTTTTAACGATATAATCTCGAAATTATCCCAGAATAAACGTCCTTGTTAATATTGAAAAGTACATGTATGAGTAATTAGAGGCAAGAATTATATCAGTAAATATTGTCATGTATTTCTAGTTTTGATGTTAAAATATTACAAAACAAACAAAAGGTAAACCACGTTAATAATTAAATTAGAAATTAATATTGAATTGATATTACATTTCAATAGATAGAAATAGCATATATCTGTTTTACATCAATGGATTTGTGTACAGTAAGTGTATGTTATAGCATAAAATTGAACATGTTTTTCTAGAGAATGTATGTGCATAACATGCAGTTATATTTCTTAGTCAAGAAAAGTGCATATATATTTTTAATGTTGGTATATCCACCGAACTTCTATTTTTTCGCTTTTTCAAATTTCTAAAATTTAATACAATAATACAATTTACACATATCTAACATAAGACTACTTTTAAAATTATCAGTAGTGATTTATTATATAAAATATTTCAATAAAATACTTTTGATGCTAGATATAAAATATAAGGTTAATATTTACCCTAAAAAATTAGTGAATATAGTCATAAACATATATTTATTTCAATAAATGGAAGGTTTTCGTGACAGTGGATACAAAATATGTTCTATAGATGATTTGTACCTACTTGAAAAATTGATTAAGTAAATATATATATATAGTTTTTGACAGTTCCAGAAATATAAAAGTGTCTCAGATATAATTATTTAAACTATAACAAGTTAAAATAAACTATACATTAAAATAAAGTAATATGATAATGCAATTATTATAATGCAAGTTCAGGGGCGTAGGCAAGGGGGGTGCTGGGGCCGTGCTTTAGCCCCACCCCACGCCTAATGCTTATTAATTTAATTTTTATATTTGCTTATAAAGGTGCCTTTATTCAGTTGAAAAAGTTTTCCTATAACCTATTATGTTAACTTATTTTAATTTGGGGGGAAATTGTGTTTCGTGTATCCGGTTTATTGATATAGACAAATCAATACAATTTTCTATTTTATTTTATTGTACTTGTAGTAATATATTTAATTATCTTGTCTAATTATTTAAAAAAATATT
>JAYRBW010146600.1:0-14674 GCA_036023295.1 Invenusta paracnida | reverse complement strand
AGCAACACCTTACTTCTTTATTATGCTATAAGAATTTCAACTATTTCACTTTGATAAAATTCAAAAGCTTTCTTTTCTGGGCTTAAATTAAACTTTCAAGATGTATATAATTCAATTTTTGCAATAGCCTTTCCTGAAACTTTAATACTTTCGAAGATCAAAGTATTAAACTGAAATTATTAGCAAAGCGAATAAACCACTTTGCTCCCCGCTATATATTACAAGAATATATAATAAAATTCTTCACTTATATGATATAAATATATATGCGCACTAAATGGTATATATGTATATCTATGCATAATAAGAAGTCAGAGTAGAATATATTATCTTACCCCGAACCAACAGGGCTTCGCCAAATTTCCGCGAAAATGTCGAGCAATGATGAATCCGAAACCGGTGAATATGACCCAGCCAAGAACATGCAAGGTACCTGCAATGTGCCAGGGGAAATCGAGGAGAAAAGAATTGTTTTAATTCTTTGATTTATTGAAATATGTTATTTATACTATACATACATATATATTACTATAAGAAGTAGTACGTATAGTAATATATTTCATTTAGTTGTCCGTGAGAGAAATGCGTTCATTAATTATGTCAAGAAATCGGTATTATAGGCAAAAATATATATTGAAATAGTTTCGGTGATTTTCCAAATTTATTAAAATCTCATTTTTTTTAAATTGGTCGACATTTTGAAGTTAAATCGTTTAATTCTATTTTTAGCACCCATCGTTTATGCTTTTATTACAACTTTAATTGTACAATTATTAAAGCAAAGTTTTTTAAACGCGCGTTTGTGTTATACATATTATTTAGTTTTATATAATATTTATGATCGATATAGTTCAATTGATAATTAATTAAGTAAAAAGCATACGTATGCATGCAAATATACATATTTTTTAATAAGCCCGCCAAGCATCACTCATATATTGAAATTCATGAAATATCTCAACACTACTCTGTATTGTATATATTTGGGCACAATTTTTTTTCGGCAAATAATTGAGTACTTAGCTATAAGTGCCAACTGACCTATAGTATTCGAATTTTAAGAAATTTTTGAAATTCATGTCGATGTCTATCCAAAAAACAAATTAATGCTAGCAAGTAATTAATATAGATTCTACGGTCTTACGTAATAAAACAAATGAATTTAGTTTCGTTTTTTTGTGCACATTTTATTATAGATAAATATTTATATTATTTTGAAAGACAATACATTTATCATTGTCAATATTTTCGAAGTAAAAAAATCAATAAATTTTGCGTATAAACATGCATACAAATTATTTACTATACTCAATTGTGTTAAAGAAAAATGCAGATTAACACTAATTTTTTCTACGATCAATTCCAGCAATATTTATTTTTTAAATGAGTAATTATAGAATTAAAAAGAGCATATACTCGTATCCATAACAATAATTGTCTCTGTTTGTATAATATATTATATAGTTATTATTATATTTTCTGTCATATTAAATATCGTGTACCTACCTACATAAAATGTCCATGGAAATATGAAAACTCACCATGAATTTTTTGGGGCATGCTCAAACTGTTGAAGTATTTGATGGTCATATTCTTCTTCGTCAAATCGATGTTCTCTGTGCTTACCAGTGGAATATAACTGTGGTGTTCAATGGTCAGTGTTCCTAAATAAAAAAGACATAATTTTCGTATTATTATGTTAGAAATTATGTCTCTTAAAAATACTATGCTTTTCTGCACACTGTTAAAAACGGCACGTGATATTTCTATTTCTTAATCGTGCTCATTAGGAAGGGAATATTTGGCATTTCACCAATCCCTATTAGGCATGTAGAGCAGTTTTATGGCACGCATGCCAAAGCGGGACTGGTGACATGCCAATTCTTTTTAAAAACTCCCATGTCGTTTTTAACAGCCATGTACTATTATGTATACTAATATTTATTTGTTATACCATAGTAAGAAGAATACATAGGGCTAAATATGTCTTATAGCCCTCCCCAACTCCCGCATTTTGGCAGTGAATCTTCATAATTAATAAATAGAGCACTGTAAACTTGAGTGACTTTTTCAAAATCAACTTTTACAATATTTAGCGTATATTTACTAAATGCGCACCCAAAGCGGTGGTCATGCATTATCACACCCTAAAAATGTACCTTAAAATGAGCAAAACTTTTATTTTTAATCAAAAAATCTATATTGCTCTTGAAATCGACTAAGTTCTGATTCGGGTATTGATTAATTCCATGTTTCACTATTAGGAAGCATAACAACTATGGGGGAGAGGCTTAAAACTATGTTAATAAGCCCCATTCAACCGGAATAGGGTGATATAGGGTATGAATAGTGTGCAAAATATTAATTTTATTCAGATTTTATTGAGTTTTATATGTTTCATTTAAAGCTTTGAAGGTGTTAATTTCAAATGCCATGTGGTCCAGCGCTAAAATGCAATTATGGTATTATTAAGGTATTGCTAAAAGCAAACGTTGGTCAGTAGATCATCAACTGGATTAAATTCATAAAGTTAAAAGTTGTAAAGTTGAAGTCTAGAAGCTTGAAGGGCCGGGACAAATCAAACACGACGGTATCGCAAAAATGTTAACAAATGTCATTTCAATTTCGTTGCATCACACTTGGTGAGTCAAGGTTTCTAGGAAAGTATGTTTTTCGTCTTTTGTGTCACGTCGCGTCACGTTTGGTGACCCCTGGCCTTAAAGGCACAATAGTTTATTAATGATTGGCATTTATTAGTTAATATTACATAATATAATTATCCTCATCAAAGTTAGCTAGACATGAAAAGGAGCTTAGTAAAGAAGTAATCGTTTGTCATAAATTACATTATACTAAAGGTGAATTCAATTTAATTTTAAACATAAATTGAAGGCACCCAAAAAGTCTAGGAAACAGTTTCACGATAGAATTCTTAAAATTAGAATACGTTATTATATATGAAGACTTGCCTGGAACGACAGCACCATTGGCCACCAAGATATAAAACTTTTCGGATTTCATATCTAAGGTCACCACGTTGGCCCTGTTGACAGCGAAAGTGTGGCTAATAGGTATCTGAAACTCACAAACCAAGCGTTTGAGTCCTTCCTGTGTCGTCTGAATACTGGCACCCTTTTTGATGACACTATTCTGTAAAAAAATAAAACTGTATATATGTAGGTATATATGTATATATAACGTTTAAACAAAATAGTTGCTCGAAGCTGGTCAAATAAATGTTACGATTTCATTTTACGTTATCTTTTTTATACCAAAGATTATATCGATCAAGCTACAATAAAAATTATGGTCATCTAAAGAAAATGTAAACAAATGATAGTTCCGCTAGTTTTTCTCCCATTAAAAGTGCATTTTTATATTTTTTTCCCTGTTGAAAACAATATGTTACTGAAATTTAATCACTATGTAACTACATTTTAAATGTAGTAAAATATATTAGGTATTCATTGTAATTAAACCCGACGGCGCCCCTAACTTACGTCAGTTTATAAAATGTATATATAATGACTCCTAAGCCAATTTGACTATGGTTAAGGAAATATCAAATATATATATATTTTAAAAATATATCTCATATCATAAAATACCTCATTTTGATATATATTACACTGCAATTATTCTCTAAATATATATATTTTTACGATTTATATTACCCATCGCTGAAGTAGGCATTAAGGTTTAATTGTCCAATGTATCATCCTATGCTTAGTTCTGGATAGACCTAATGGCAATAAGAAAGCAATTGAAGACGCGGACAAAATGAAAACACATTGATCTAAAATAGTCAATATTGATTTTGATAAATTAACGATACTACGTACAATATTTAGCTATATTTATGCTTAATTGTGAAGAAAACATGTTGTTTTAATTATATATGCCAAGTTTGACAACAGGAAAAAACCCCATCCAGTATATGGAAGAAAACATATGTTTGCATTCAACAGCGATTCATCCTTTTAATGCAATACTGTCATGTTGTCCTATACAACTATAATCTGTTATCTTTATGCCATAGTAACCATAACAACAAAAGTAAGTAGTAAGTTAAGGTATCAATCTTATTGGGAGATAATGGTTTAGGTCTCTTACGTCTAATATGAACTCAGTGTTCCTGCCGCTAATGGTGAGCAGTCTGAGAGTAGCTTGATCGTATGCCGGAGTCTTCATGCACACAAAAGCAATGGATTTACCCTGAAAATAAATGTAAAAAGTAATTGTACATAGAAGACATTATAATGACCCAACACAATTTGTGGATTATATAACAAAATGATCAACATATGAAGGAAAAATCATATTATACAAAAACGTTCATCATTCTATATAGGATATTTATATACATACGTTTATATGTTTCTATATATATATATTAATATTAATACTGCATAAATTTCTTGTCAGTATCATCTATTAATCTAAGTATTAATCTTTTGTTTGGTGCTACAGATATTTATTAGTGACATTATTGTTAAAATTCTCTAAAGAGGATAGGAATTAAGATAAAAAACCAAGAGTCCTTCCCACTACTAAATTAATATTGCGTATTATCTCAAAAGGAGATTCTATTTCTAGTCTGTTAAGTAATTGCATAATTGTTAGGTGACTCAAAAATAGTTATATTGTGTTAATATTGACAAATTCATCGCATTTTACTATTTATTTACGCTTCATTTCTGAATGAAATTATACATTGACTAACTATTACGATTTTAAACTTTTATTAAAAGCCACCTATTTCTATTAATAGGCGAATTAATAGTTTTAAATTAAAATATAGATATTGTAAAAGAGCCCTTCAATTGTTTAAAAAGCTATTCCTTAAACAATTCCTTAAATTTGAAATTGCTGTGTATAATGAAGCAGGTTTAAAATGTGTGAATTTATTCTGCTAAGCTATGGACTTATTTGTTATATATTACTTAAAATAAATCTTAAATATTTGCAAAAATTATTTTCTATTATTTGAATAATGGAAAAAAATCAAACTTGCCAAGAAGAGGAACACTTTCCTCGATCTGTTACTATTACAAATTGCATTTTAATTTATTTAGAGAAGCAGTTTTTTTTAATAAGATGATCATTATATTATTAGAATTTACTAAATCCGTTAAAGTCATAAGTATACATGTAATTGTACCTCTCCACCTAAAGTAACACACACGATCAAGTTCTTATTCTGATCGGGAATGCACTTACCATTGTTTTGGTCGGTGAAATCGACATGGCAGCGTAGTCCGTATTGTTGGAGATCATTTGAAAGAAAACGTTTTTCAGGTCCGCAGTTACCCGATATGTCACAACGGTTTCACAGTTGTTGGTGACGTCACAAAATGCAGGATAGATGATACAGCTGTAAGCATTTTTACAGTCCTTCAGATTGGGTGGATTTTTAGGGACGGACTGGAGAAAGGAGGATAGTGAATGGATGAAAAATGAATGTGCGAAGAAATAATAGTTATATTGGTGTAGCGTTTGGTAATAGAGTTTGTAGAGTTTGTAGAGTTTGTAGTGGTATTGGTACGAAGCATAATTAATAGAATGAGGATTCTCTCCACAATAAAAATCTCAATAAAGGAGAAAAATATGACCGTCAATCATTAAAATCAAGCAGTCGAAGATTTCAGAGGAAACAGCTTTAAATCATTTGTAAATTTGTAAATCGCTATATGGTATGTATACATCTGCATTACCTTTAGCTTTCAATCGATGTGAGATATACTACAAATAATATTATTTGTGTAATAATTTCAACAGTTTAAAAACCGTCCTTGAATTAGTCTGTATATATAAATGTATATAATTGATATTCTATTTTTAGATTAGCAACCATACCTTCAGTAAGATTTCCGTACTAGTGTTTGAAAACTGCATTACTTAACCGTTACTTATATTTCTATGTAAAGATATAATATTTATAATATTTATATATAATATTTCTATTTGTATGAATTTTTACCTTCCTGTTAATGGAAAAAATGTAGTCACTTTTGGAATAAATAAAAAAGTGAAATCAAAGAAACAAACAATGTATTATTTAATTATTTCTGCCCTTTAGTATACATGTTTAGTGTATACATGTGATAATAATTATTAAAAAAACACTTTACAACTATAGTTATACATATAATATTATGTTCGTGTAAATTTCCTACTAATTTCTAATTTTATTTATGCAAATTATACTTACCATTTGAGAGGTCTGTGGTGTGACCGTTCCATTGTAGGCAAGAAACTTCGGAATATTATAGATGTAAGAACCATCTGGGCGCATAACAGTCAGACTGCAAAACAAATAGTATACGCATAATGTTTAAAATGTCATGATTCCGATTCAAAATCAATAAATCAAATTTTTAAATTAACAGCTCCATTAATTTTTTTATGATGGGAATATTTTTAAAGTTGTCAATTTTACTTCAAAATTATTTGACATTGAACTGCTTAAAAAGATGATGATAATTAAATTATTTTATTATTATTTCTTCTGCATGGTTTATGATACCTAGATACGAGGGTGTTTCAATATGTTCTCAGACTCGATATATCAAAGCAATACCCAACACATTTAATCTTTGTAGTTTTATGTGTACAGTAGAAATATCTAAGATATTGGTAAAAAATTTCAAGTCAATATCTCCACAGATACTTTCACAATTTAAATTTAGAAAATCTAAGTCGAAATGTTGCTGGAAACATGGTATAAAAAGTAAATGTTATACTAAAATGTCAGAAAAAAATTGAAGATTTTTTTTAAGTAAAATTTTAATATGAACTTTATAAATTTACAAAGTAATGTCCTTAACATTGACGCATTTTTACATCAGATGAAATATCTTTATGGATAAAATTACACTTTTTGAAAATGCGGGGTAAAATTTACCATTTCTGCCATGTTTCTAGCAGAATTTTGATAGATTTTCTAAATTTGTGTTTTAAAGGTATCCGTGGAGATATTGACATGAACTGTTCATCAATTTCTTACATGTTTCTATTGTTCATAAAATTACACAGATTATATGTGTAGAGTATTGCTTGGATATCGAGTCTGAGAAGTTATTGAAGCCCCCTCGTATGTTCAAAAACAAGGGGAAATTAAACAAATTTTTCGTTAGAATTTTATATACTAACTTATGCACTTATAGTTTCAAAAGATATCTTAAGAATTCTTATCTTCATTATATAAATGAGCGACAGATTTGAAATGGGCAGGTATTATATGATATTGTATGATATTATAATCATGCACAGTAATCAATTAGTAAGAAAAGCACGAATAATTCTAAACAAAATTACAAATGTGAGTAATTCAAAATTGCACGGTGTTTAAAAACACTTAAGGTAACTATATCCCAATCGGATAAAACTAAGCTAGTCGAATAATTAATTGGCCAATCAAATAACTTCGATAATGATACTTTTTAATAATCGATAAAAATGTACTTACAGAATTTCCAAATGACCTTTCTTGTCAGCATCAGCTGGAGCTGTCCAATTAACACTGTAAGTAGTCGGGTTACCAGGAAGATCACCAATGATACAATTTTTCCATGCCTGATCAGTCGAGGGAGGTTGGAAGCGAATTGAAAGGCATATAGAATTACGCAAATTGAACTAAATTACGCAGGATATTACTGAATTACGCAATTTTTAAACACATGATACCATCTTTTAAATTTCATTTCATTTTACGCTGTGTATGCAGAGGTCGCTTGTTCTGAGGTCAGTTTTTCTAAATGATTATACATATTTTATATGACATTTGTTTTTTCTTTCAATCAAATTATATGCTTAAATTAATTAAAATATTATATAGGTATATATGATTACAGTTGTAGTAGGATGATAATTATTGTGTACTTACTAAATGTAAATTAATAGTCTATATTATCATTTGAAATATGAACTAAGTTTTTTTGTAAAAAAATATAGCATGCATTTTAAATCCGCTTATTCACCTGGTCACATCTGTGTGAACCTGTATTATTTGGATCAAAGACACGTAGCTCCTATCAAAGTTAAGTGTAGGTAGGGTATACGCATGTAGAGTCAACACTGCACGCCAGTCGTCTACACTTTTTGTGAGAAAATTAGGTTTGGAGTCACTATTTACGCCAGAAGAATTGCTTCAGACCGTCAGACAATATATTTTTAGTTGAATTATTTTCAACACAAAGTTTAAAACATATTAATCTAATTTAAACTGCTAACAGATGGAATTATAGACTTAAAGTCGCCCGCAATCCGCCAGAACTCTATGGTGGTTTACAGATGAAATAATTATAGAAACAAGATATAATGAATAACCGATGATTTGATTAGGATTTCAATGGAGACGTTTATGCATATTATAATTCTAAAACTGCTAGTATATATTATCAATATATTTATTGTATCAAATGTTATGTTTTTTCAACTATAAAGAATTGTGATTTGGAGCCTTATTTTGGGCTATTGGTAGATGAGAGATGAGGCTGTTAAAAAAAGCAGTTTAAAATTAATGTGTTGTTTTCTTAAGATTAAGAGGAATTCAATAGTTTTTGGGGCGCATTCGACTGATAAATATATGTCAATGAAGCGCATTCGATATTTTGGGACTTTTTATTAATCATTAGATGATTAATGTATTACTTTGCATGTAAATAACACATATTTATCTCTGATTTTTTTTAATGGGCTCCATTATAACTTCCATATTATTGGCTGGGACACATTCGACTGATAAATATATGTCAATGGGACGCATTCCTAAATGTGTTTTCATATAATAGAAAATCCATAATATACATTATTCGTGTACAATAAAACCAATATATAGCCAAAGCATTTTAGACGAAGATGGTCAGTCCATTTTATATTTAGATCAGGTATCATAATATTGTGATTGAATTATAAATGTAAAAAGTTATAACAAAATTGGTAGATAATTTAAACACGAAACCTTAATGCAGCACTGAATACGTAAACATATCAACTATAATTATGGTAATTTTATTCTCATAATTTTACAATTAGAAAAATAAATATTGATCTAAAGTTGGTGCAAGTATGTTCTTCATTGTCTCAATAATGCCATACTTCGCACAAATAATTATCTACCCATAAACTTCAATGAAATTGTCAACATATTTACATTAGACGTCTACAAACAAACTGAATACACCAAGCTGGTTGACTTAGATATTCATGCATAACTCAACATTGGTATCTCTCTGAATCATCTATAGGCACATCGTGAACAATAATTCTAAGCACGAAATCAATTTGGGTGGAGCACAATGACGGTTCACACTCGAATGAACTCTATGTATGTATATAGAGATGTTAGCGTGCCAAGCTAGAAATATTCCTGGATTGACAATCTCTGTCACTCACAATTCTCAATGGCGTTCTCTTAACGGTTGCTAACACTGTAAAAAGTTGTGTCTACACAAATAAAACGTGCAGCCTATACATAAATTTGCTTTGGTATGTAACGTAGTTCACAGTGTTCCCAGATTATGACGAAATTATTAACTTTGAGAAATTGGATTTTATAATGCATTTTAGGATGATAACTTAAAAAGAATATTTTAATTTTCGGATATACACAAAGTTGTTTGACGATAGAAAACGTATCATCTGGAGGCAGACGTTTATTAAGTACCAAATTCCTAAATAAGATTATTATATTTAGAAAATTCGACAGAATGACTATCGGTTTTATTATAAGTCTAATCAGCCTCGTACCAACGACCTTATGATTACCGAACAAGCAGGCTACCTACTTGGTTACTGGCCTCCATGCTATAGAAGTGAAATTATTTAATCAAGTTTAAAAGCCCAAACTGTCGTCCTACTTTGCAGGGCAGGGTATACGCAACACCTCCCCAAGCCTGCGAAGAGCGGAATAAACCAATTGGGAGAAAATGCGCGACTGACTCAGCCGGCAATATTGATCATACAAAAATATTTATAGCATTTAGATATCAGAGTAGTCATTATAGTACAAAAGAAAACTTTATATCATTATGCGGCGAATTACATTTGAAGAAAATTTTGTAATAGAATATTAGTTTTCTGTGATGTTGTTTTGAAAATTTAAAATTCAACGAATTAGTCTTTTACGTCATACTTCATATCATAATATCGTTATTCGTTCTCCAATTTCAAAACTACCTATTTCTGCTATAATCTTTTTATTCATTATGAGTATGTGTGTAACCTATTTTTGCATTTGCTTTGTGACCACTTATTAAATTTTCTATTGAATAGAATTTGGTAGCATTCGAATACTAGTCCTACATCTTGGCGTAATCACTAATACCGCAACAATTGTCGGGAGAATAAATTCAACACTAATGGCCTGCAAATAACAAGAATGTAATTTTTCGTGGGATTTGTTTTGTGAATAATAGCTTGATGACACAATTAATATTTGGAACTAATTTATTAATCTTATCATGTTATGGTGATTTTTAATTTGTTAAAGCTATTTACCTATTTTAAAATAATTATTGTCTACTTTTAATATGGCAGCTTTAATAATTATTTGCATTTCATATGATTGTTCCATTTATAGCTTATGTCATGCCATGAATTATGTAAATACTGTATAGTTGTATTTAGAAATCATTGGAATTTGATCAACCAAGCTTTCTTTGTCAAATATGCAATATGCTATAAATATATCGGATATAAACATTGCGGTAACTAATCAACAGTTCTGGATATTAGAATATAAATTTACCAGACACTTAAGCTGCATTAAGAAGCTAATTTATAGAAAAACTTAACATGTCCACATTTGTACGAGTTAATTATTTGTCAGTCTTTTTAGTCTAGTTAAATATCTATATATAGAGCTTAAAATGCAAGTCTTTAAATGTCATCAAATTGCAACAGCGCAAAGGATCAAGTTGGAATAGCAGGCAGCGAAGAAGGTGGCCTTTCTTACCGCAACTTCGGGATAGAAGGAAACCATCAAGGTAGCAAGGCTAGCATCTGAAAAGTGCCCAACTCGTTCATCGGTGTTGCCTTCTTTCGGATGAACGACCATAATGAAACCATTGAACGCTGCGGTTCCGGTAACAGTAACTGGAAATAAAGACATCATTATATGTACAAATAGAAGTCAGTTCATAAAATAGGTGCTCAACCAGTGCTCAACCAGTGCTCAACCGCTGCTTTGTATCTCAATGATCACCATTGGAACAGCCCAACGATAAACACTGAAGGGTGGCATTTTACTGAGTCACATTACTAGTGTCAGTTTCGGCAATACCATCCATGACAAACAGCTATTTTATATGCATCACAAGAGTAGAAAATTTCAATCACTAAAAGTTTTACTGTTATTATTTTGATTACGTCAAACGTAAATATGATTAGATCAGATAAAATGTTTGCTTTAAAAATATACTGTTACATAGCCTCTGTGAAAAGTCTGGACTTATAATAAATAGCTTGTTAATCAATAAGGTGATTAACAAATATTAAGAATGCTAGAATAATTGTTTTAAATACACAATTTCCTAAAAGTTTACACCCTTTCCTGCGCATATGTTGATATAATTATACAATTTATAACATTTTTCGTAACAAGTGACTACACCTTTTAATTAATTCCATTCCATGTATTGTTCTATATTGTAAGAGTTACTATAATATTATTCCAATAATATCGATTTGTCAAATATAGCAATAATGAAACTTGCGAATTTAAGTGGATGTTTACTTTAAGAGGAGGGATAATTTACCGTTTTTTAATTTCAAACAAAAATCAAAAGCGTTTTAGATAATTTATAGATTATTCAGATGACGTCACTTTTTATGGTCTACTGTTTCCATTACTTTAAGTTCCTCTTTGGTATATGTATATACCAATTCAGAAATAACAATCAAATCAATTTGAAAATTAATAAAAACAGCAATAAAGAATACCTAAATTAATTCAACTATTGTCGGTATACGAGACCGTAAAATACTTTAATAACATTTCCGAATAATGAAAGAAGAAAACTTTATGAAATATTTAAAATGTAGTTGTATCTTTCGTGAAGTCGTATATATTAATTTCTGAAATGTTTGTTTAGTCAATTGAATTGGTAGCATAAACATTTATGACTGTCGTTGATAATATTATTGTTGAACGAAAGCTATACCTATATTGTAGTTATATACTAATATACAAGGATGTTTATATTGAAGATAGAAATCTTGGAATTACTATTTTAAGCAATACCAAAAGTATGCAAATATTTGAAGAAGTGATGTGATATTTTAAAATGGAATTTGTTTATTCACAGATGTAAATTAAGACTTTAGAAGTATATTAGACAATGTACAGCTATGCATATCAGTCTATATATTGTTTATTACGGTTTCAAGAAAAAGATGTGTTCCGAATTAAGGTCAATTCTAGCCATACCTGCTACGTATGTACTATATGTATATATATACTCAACAATGCAATCTTAAAATAAAACATCTTGAACAAAACTTTTTAAATAATTTTGTTGTTGTTATAAAATGATAATTTTTATATGTGATGCTTTCATATAATATATGATATGTTTAGAACTTTTTATTCGTGAAACTTAATAACAGTATTTATTTATGAAAGAGTTTGATGTATATTATTATCTATGTGTATATTGGAAAGCATTATAAGTCGCGTTTAATTCTATATTATATATTTTAAGTTAAGAATTGTCTAACGATATATATTGTTGATGCCAATAAGTTAAATAGGTTTATTTCCATTTTTTCGTTTATAATTTTATAATTTATAATCGTTATAAACACTACACATATATATATAACATAAAAATAGACGAATAATAAAGTACAGATGGGAAATATGTTGCATAGGGATCCATTGAAATGTAGACAATATTAGAATGCGTGTTTAAGATAAAATGAATCAATTTTATAGGTGTAAAAATTTTAAGCAATATATATATATATAGCAGCTAATAAAACTACGAGTGCATTATAGTCCTTCTGCCAAGGTGTATTTTGGTACCAGTTTGAGCAACCAGAAGGCTGTTATACATCATTTTAAAGGTCTTATACTATAAGGATTTCATAATTTCATGATAACCTTCTGTACAGAGTAGCTTTCATGAGATACAGCCATTTTACTAATTTCCTATATTACATTTCTAGGTTTTTGATCCATTTTTCGTGAAATCGAACATTTTAGAGAAAATAGAACTAATAGTAATATATTTGAATACATTTATACATATGATTTTGTTCCTCTAAGGGTTTTCTACACAATACAAGTGAAATTAGATGGATAAGTCATACTATTTATTTTCTAGAAATATTTGAATATTAGTTCGCAAGCTGAAATATACCTAAAATAGGCTTTAGTACTAATATTCAATTTATTCAAACATATTATTAATAGTTGTATTTTCTCTAAAATGTTCGTTTTCACGAAAATTGGGTCTAAAACATAGAAATGTTTCCTATTCTTTAATATAGGAAATTAGTAAAATGGCTGTATCTCCTGACAGCCATTCTGTACAAAAGGTTATCATACATGCTTTGGATCATCTGCTTTCAGAAAATATACAATAACCTTGGTTGCTAAAACTGGTACCAAAAAGTGCAAACATACTGTTTGGCAGAAGGCCTAGTTAGAGCTCTTGCCTGTCTCTTTCTTAGTTTATGACTCGGTTGAATAAATAATCTTGATCTTACATGTCAAAGTGTCTCCATTGTTGAATGTTGCTGGTGAGACAGAGATGGTTATCCCAGACTCTTTATTCGACGGAGGTTTGGGGTGTGCAGGAGTCATCGTGAGGCATCGATCAGCTGGAATAAAGGGAAGAGTATTACTCAATTTTATTGATGACGACAAAATGCCTTAAAATATAAAAGTTTATGTTTAGTAAAATATAATTATACTTTTTTCCTTCTATAAACATGTGTGGAAGAATATCAAACCAAATGTGACAATCATAAATATATGTTTTGAAAGTATTGGTGGACAAACAAAGTGAAAAAGCATCTTCAACAACGTATGTAATGTAGGTAAAAAAACATGATATATAAGAGATTTAGGGAATAGCAAATGAAGAAATAAATTGATCTAATAAACAAAAAGTATAAAAATATAAAAGTCGGATAGACCATGTCTGCAATTGGCAAGTTGCGACCTTTGAAATGGAGTGTAGTGTGTTTCCCCCCTTTGATGAGGAAATCATTTTAACCTTCCTAGATTAGGGTTAGAGAAGGCTAGTTTTATTTATGTTAAAACGCGGTTTATAAAAAAATTCAACTTATTATATATTTTCAAAATTTCATGGACATATTTTTTACAATAAATAATATTACCATATGTACTAGTAATAAGCCTTTTTTGGATAGTTAGTGCAACATTTATTAAACAGTTATTTATATGTAACTATTTTTTGAATCCATAGAAATTAATACTTGCGTAGTTTTATGATCACCCTGAATAATGCATGTGCAGGGCGTGGCCATTAAATCCGTACCCCCAGTCCTAAATAGTAAGAATGTTGCATTTTGTAACTGACTTTATTTATTTACTGACGGTAGTTATGTAAATGTACGAGTATAACATCTACCAAAGTTGAAGTTGCCACAGAGAAAGCTCAGGTGACGGCGAACATAGTTGAGGACTGGTCCCGTAGGTGGA
>JAYRBW010146589.1:0-14675 GCA_036023295.1 Invenusta paracnida | reverse complement strand
ATTATGGTCGGAATATTTTGTAACAATTAAAAACGGAGAGTTAGCCCAAGTTACAAATGATGTTGTTAAAGAGCTAACCCAACAAAGTTGTCGATATCTATGCAACTTTATACCACCGGCGATTAGCATTTCAAAATTTAATAAAGCCATAATCAACTTACATTAACAATTAAATTAGCAACTATAATATACCTACTGTATTGTGTAAATACTCTGTTTAAAATTTGCATGTATAAAATGAGCATTATAAAAATAAATGTATGTAATAGTTCCGTTTAATTTGATTTTTAGTTCCGTTTCTTGATTTGGTCACTCCCCCTAAAAAAACTGGCTACGCCCATGCATATTCACGTGTTTTTTTATTTTTGAGTTAAAACTAAAACTGATTTTTGTAAGAAAAATTGGGTCTTAAACATTGATATGAATTTTTCATGATTATGACTGCTATTTCTTTGATTGAACTTGACATAGCAAATACTTTTAGTTAATAAGTCATGCTGAAAATATTACAATTTGATCTCTATTTTTGAAGCTATTTTCAAATCTTGTACTGACAAAATACACGCAAGTACGGCTCTATACCGCTACTATTTGTGTCGTTATGTGTTATAATGATCATCAAACTAATACGCCCAGTAAATGGTAACATATATTTATCACTTTGAATCTTCAAAATATGATGTATTGAAAAGCAGAATTGTGTGGAAATAAGAATATGAAAAAGTGTATTAATATATTTTAAATTTTGTGGAAATGTGTATGAAATGTATTTTAATGGATATATTACTATATACTAAATACTAAATAAAAAATGTAGAAATATTTATACAAAATATATTATCGAAACAATATAACTGTACTAATTACAAGGAAGTTCAATAACATAAATATTTCTCAAAATGCTTTTATGAAAATAGTTAAATAAATAAACATGTGTGTTTATTAAAATGTGCTTTTATTTGATGTAATTACTGTTGATGAATAGTACTGCAAAATAAAACAAGCGTAGTTCTCACCTTAACATTAAAACATGCAAATTATTATTTTTTAATTATACGCTTTATGTGATTTAGAATAAGATACATAGGTACATTGGAATATACATTAAATATATCCATTACATTTTTTGACAGTGTTATTATTTTTCTTTTCATATGCTCTATGAAGTTAAATTTGCATAACATACAAAATTTATATTTAATTTACACCTTTCTAATTAAGTTAATATGTATATACTTCGATGGTGAAATTAGTAATATAATTTTGGTGTACCATTTATACAAGTGTAAGTTTACAATGAGTTAGTTTTCATGTGTGAGAGGCGTAACTCCCTCACTCTACCGATTTGAGTTGGCCGTGTTGATGAAGATGACGTTCGGGTAAGAAACAGCTTCCTCGTCGCTTGGCAGAGAGTCCGAAATAGCGAGGGATCAGTGATGGAGTAAATAAAAGGATTGGCGATAGCATTGAGATAGAAAAGGTGGTAGACTATGTAGCCTGGGAAAGGGATTACATGCCAGCCGGCAAGCGCATGTGGTAGAATGCTCACTGTGTAGACCATACTGACTCCGCTGAGAGTGCAGAGCAACTTCTGAGACACGCGATGTCGGTGAAAGACGCTTTCTGTGTGTCTCCCAACGACAATTGAGGTTGTGGTGATAATGGAGTGAGATTTTTGGGTGGAGCAGAGCGGAACGGCAGAGTTAAGTTCTTCACAGCTGACAGCGTCAAGGCCTCCATTGCCTATGCCATTCATGTGGGTCATTTCAATGTTTTGTGATACCTCTTCAATGGGCGGTGGACCGAGAGCAGTATGGGTAATTCGGAGGGAGGTTTTTTGTGAACTTGTGCCAACCGTGGACTGCATACTGCGTTTTGCCGCTTGAATATACCTATAGTGGGTGATGTAGAGCAGTGCGTAGATGACTAGAGTGAGAAAAACGATGAATATGAAGATAACCGTTATGGTTATCATGTAGATCATAATATTGGGGAAGTCACCGTATAGTGGCATCACAATCTTTGGAATGAGATCCAGCAGGTCTATAAGTAATGTGACGGCGAACAATATACCAATAATGCGATGAATGAGGCGAGTATTCCAACTCTGACTGAAGGGCCGCTTTATGGCCAGATAGCGATCGATGGCTATGATAAGTAGGATGTAAGATTCGTAAATGAGAACGAGATTCCGGATGTGGACGAAGTACTCGTACTTGTACGCAAGCTGGAGTGCGGATAAAAGTGTCATATCTACAGGGATAAGACACGAGAGTATTATGTCAAGGACAGAGAGGACCTTCATAAGAAAGGTAAATGTCTTTCGGTTACCAAAAATACCCATCTTTCGTTTGACGGCGACATAGAGGAGACTATTGGCCCATACACCGACCAGAGAGAAACTGGAGTAGATGAAATGGTACGTGAACCCCTCGGGTTTGAAAAAAGTCGCTTCGAGGGTTGTATTACCATCGTAATTGTAGTAGTCATATTCGGCAGAGCCTTTGTCATTAAATGAATTATTTACTTTAACATCCATTGAGATTGAAATAATTTACTTTCCAGACTCGTCAGATAATTTCTCTAAAGGTGAATTATTTTCAGTCTGAAATTTAATTTACGTATCTTTTGGAAAATCATCTCTTTTCTAATTGGTTAAACTATATCCTCAAATCATAGTATTTTGACTATAGTATACTTAGAAGTTTTCTATAAATTTGTTTATACATATGTTTTGAATTTATATTGTTATGTAATATATTATAAGATGTATATTTGTAATATAATAATAAATATAAATATAAATTTAAAATATTCATGTGTATTGAGATATAAAACGCATTTTGCATAATAATTTCATTAATTTTCTACTTAATGTAATGCAATTATTGTACAGGGTGTTCATTAAGTTACACTACACTTAGATAAAATAGTAAAAATAATGTACTAAATTTTATTACAAATGTTATTACAAAGTTTATTACAAAAAAAACTGTTTGAAATAGTAAATACAAATGAAACATACATGAGAGCATAATTACTAGTTTTCCATAAACACCATTCTACAGCAGGTGCTGAAAACGTTAATTTCATTTTTACTAGTTTTTTAGTTCAAGTGTAGTGCAACTTAATGAACACCCGGTATATAGATAATTATATATATAATATAATATTTGTTCTAGTAAATAGAAACAGAAGTTTGCAAGTTCGATCCTGGTTTTAAATTTTCTTCGTCCCAAACTACCATTTTTAACTTAGACTTGCTAGTGCTTAATGAATTATAATAGATTCCTTTTGTTTTTAAGCAGCAATCGCTGTCTATTAACACCTTGTCCCTTAATATTCTACTAAAAAGACAAGTGGTGTTTCTATATCGTCTTTTTCGAGTAATTCTTAAAAGCGTTACTTATACTTTTCTAAGTACATAGTATTCAACGTACATTTATATAGTTAAAAATAATATATTGGTTTTTTCTATGGATATATCGTATATTGGTAAATTCTGTAGTTTTTTATACTACTCAGACTTTTATTAGTATTGAAGTATATATATTGATTCCTGCTGTGTTATTTTTTATTGACTTCTGATTCCATTTTGTTATATAGACGTTCGCGAACCGACTCTACGGTGTGATGTGGTGGGTGATGCCTATCTTTGTGGCACTCTCGACTTTCGGTGGTGTTAATGGTGTTCTGCTCACGACCTCCCGGATTTTCTACGTGGCTGCCCAGGAGGAGCAGATGCCCGGTATTCTGGCCACAGTTCAGACCAAGCGACTCACACCAGTTCCTGCCATCATCTTTGTTGTGAGTTCAATGATACCTTTCCTCTATATTAAAGTGTAATGATTTGTATAACCTAAATTAGATAAAGTAATCTATTCAGCATTTATTTTACGTTTTTAATTTCTGCTCTTCAAATATACGAGCAGAATATACTCGTACATTAGAGCCTATATTATTCTGAAATGTTGAATCTATCTAAATATTATTTAAAACATTTGATTATTCCATTAAAATATTTTATTTAAAAACTTTCAATAAATTATCATATTAATATATTTTTAATCATAATCTTTAGATATTACAATTTCCAGGACATCTTTAAAAATCATGTTTTCATTTTTATAATCGAAAACCTCAGGGGAAACAAAAAAATACCATATTTACAAACATATTACGAAATTAATAAATTTTAAATTTCGCAGTATATACAAACAAAGATTTGACCAATCAAAACAAATAAGCGATAAAATAAACATATTTTTTTCAGAATTTAAAGCAAACTGTCTCTTTTATTCTATGTATTATTATTCCAAGTCACCTCGTATGTGTCATCCTAAATTATATAGATTTATATGTTAAGAATATAATATTATTGAATTTGACGTAAATATTGAACAAGACTGTTTTTACTAAATTATCTCAGCAATATCAAAATCTTACTTAGATTTCGATTTTCCTTTTCTTCCTTTTCCTTTTAAAGAGAGTGATATTTATATAGAAAAATATTTTGTCCTAATTTTTTAAGTTAACCTGTGTCATTTATAGTATGGCAACGATATTGATATGGAGCAAGCTACTTGCCTTAGAGGTCGGCAATTCAATTATGGGTTAATGTTCTTCAATTCCAATTTATTAATGTAACGCGAGGGATATGCCCCCCCCCTTTAATATAATTGATCTGTTTTAGTAGCATAAGTGTCTATAAATAGCTCCTTTTACTTATTGCCTTTTGCTCCCACACTAATTTCCAAGATTGTGTTCAATTTCTTATCTTCGTGAAGTAATTATACGGTTGCATTTCGTTCCATATATTATATTATTATATATTTATACATGGACGTAAATATTAAACCATTTATTGCCTTGTTTATGGTGCATTTTCTGCTATCTTGTATGGGATAAACCTACATATACTTAAGTGACATTTCTTTAGAATATTATGTAGGAAATAATATTTTCATTGTTTTCATACCAATTCGAAAGATTTGAAAAGTGAGATGAGAAAATAGTTTATTAACTGCTCGATTTTAAGTAGAAATGTAAGGAATGATGATATATTAAAAGGTATGAATGTCTATAAATAAATTATCTCGCTACTTATAACGACCTATTCTTCTTTTTTTGTCGAATTGCACTTATTTGCTTCTGTCTATGCTAAAATACCCACTTTTCTTATTTTTAGTGTACCAGATGATAATTGGTATATTCTGTGAAATCCCAATTACTAAAATAAATTATTTAATGTTTTAGGTGGTTGTGTTTCGAGAGTTATAGATAAATATTGTATTAAAAATAGTTGTGATACTGCAAAAATTCACTTTAAACCATCGTCTTATGACTTCCGGTTTACAACGTTACTCATATATACATATATACTGTAGCATCATTGCGAAATTAAGTATTAGTAAAATATTTAAAATTAAAAGGCTTCGTATTGTATGCAAATTATCTCTGGTGTATATTTACCAAGGCCTTGCTACGATTACTATGTACTATCGACAGAAATTCGCTTATTTTCATACTTTAAATTCAGTTGATTATTATCGATCTTCTTTTAAGCTCGTGTACTTATTACTATTTTACCATCAATGTATTGTTATAATTATACTGCTCGCTTTATTTCTTATTTGGGATGATTACAATCGGATTTCGATTGTTCCACTGAAAACAGATAATTTTTATCGTGTAATATAATACTCGTTATTTCTTAAACTTTAAAAAGGAATTGAAAGACTAAATGGAACATAATAACGGTTAGTAACCATTTGAAAATGTTTCTATTTACTTTTTATTTTAATAGTTGATTTATTTATTTACAACTATTACCTTTTATATTATATAGCATATTTAATTAGTGCATCGTAGCTTATAATTTTTATAAACTACGATGCACTAATTAAATAGATACTGCCATTGCCATAGTTGAGTGAAGTATTATTTATTCATTAAACTTATCTTTTAACTTTCAGTTAATTAGCTTTTATGAATGCTCCAAGTTGATTATTACAAAAATAAGGACAGAGTTGAGTGAAAGATCTTTTTACGACTCCAGGAGAGTTATAATAAAAACTAAAGAGTACGTTTATCATTTTGGTCTCTACTCTCGCATCCATCGCAGTCAAACTAATTTTATTTAACAATACGGCGATCGGGTATATAGTTATTTGCGCATCATTCAAACGGCATGCTTGGAGAATAGAACATTAGGGGTCATAGAGTTGATTTTGAGGTACCAGTATTACCTGTTGGACCTTCTTATACACAAAGAACGGCTTCCATGTTGTTTGACGGACAATTTTGTAATGAGATTTTTAATTGTTACTTGTGATTCTCGTGCTGTGTTGTACCCAACAGTCAACCAGCCTGACCTGATCAGCATGCCAGTTATCAGCTAAAATATGATCTACGTGACCCTGGGCTCCTTACTTTTAATCTGACTGACTTGTGCGAATTATGTAATTGTAGTTTTGACGTAGTCTAATTTTGCAGCGTCTCTCTCTCTCTCCCTCACTGCTCCCTTTTAAAAAAAATATTGTAGCTGCTACTATATTAGTTTTGTTGACAATCAGTGTATGTGCCACTTTGTACGAAGTAACCTTATTTTCAATAGTTAGTGAATGTGATTCTAATTACATCATTAAAGATTAATATTATCATATTTCATACATTGAATCTTGCTACAATTACGGCGTTTTCTGGAAATCTGTAAGAAGAAAATATTCCAGATTATAAATAACTGTTTTTTCGACATATTAACCAAAATGTTTATCGAGTTCATTGATGTTTTGTCACATGTATTCAACTTAATCACGAAATGAATTTATTTCAGAAAGAATCGAAAAGCATTTATTTAGTTTCCAAATAATATTACTCCTGGGAATTGAGATTTTTTCAATTGAACTAGATGATTCTATAAATATTCCCACTTATGTATGTGCTGTGTATGTACAAAGCTCTGCTCATCATAGTTTATCAGATTTATAGCCGCGAGTGATAGGAAATGTAGCTTTCTATATTTCTCTGAACTTAGTAAATTTATACTTAGGTATACGCAGGATAATTTATTTTTAGGTATGTTACTGAGAATGGAAATCTCTTTCAATAAAGAGGCTAATTATATGACACAACTTTGTTCAAACATATTTATCTTCGTTGTTGTTTAAGTTTATTGCAATTCGCCGAATGCCATATTAAATTTTGATTTTAATCTGTATTCTGTTTTTTTCTTTCTAATTACCCGAATGTTATAATCCAAATTAAACATTTTTTCGTTCGCTTATTTTGAAAGGTCGAATTAACATTATTTATACGTAATACTTTGTATATTGAAATGTCTAGGAAAATGATCTTAAGTTTGCATTAAGAAAATCTTCTAGTATCTATTTTGATCGTTTTTAAAACTAATATTTGCATTGAAAAATCGTTTTTTGATTTTGGAATAATCTATTTCAATTTACTTATAAAGCAATGTGCACCGTTATTCAAAGTTTTGTGATAAAACTTAATTGTGATAAATTTGTTATTTAAAGGTCTTTGTATTAATTTCTACTACGAGATATTTCATTTTGTATTAGTTAAATATCGTATTGTTAATTAGTATACAGGCATAATCTTTCTACTGTTTTAGAATTATATATATATATATTATATACTCGAAAATGATATTTATTTATTAAAGTATCAAATTATCGATTGTCAGTATTTCTTACTTTCACATAATCGCTAGTTATTGGAGGATATATTATATTGATTATTTTAAATTGTTATTATACAACTTTCCATAACTTTAAGCTACACATATTTTTATCGGCATACATGTATACTAATTTTATGGGTACTCTTTTCAGGAAGTTTGTTGCGATATTCTGGTCACCGCGCACTATCAATTAAGATAAAATGTAAACCAATGTAAAATATTTAAAGACAATTCTCACAAACAGTATTTTTTTGTACATATACATATATATTGCCAATTACAACTGGATTTCTCATTTCACGTATTTTAATTTTTATTAGAATTTTAAGTTATATATCGGTTTCATTTACAAAGGTACATTTTAAATTAAAATGTACCTTTGTAAATGAAACCGATTTTCTACTTAGAATAGTTTACTATAATAAAAAATTTTCATTATTGTAAACTATTCTATGTAGATAATCGTCAGTTTTGGAAGTTTTAAAATTTAAAGTTTATGCAGTTTACAAGTCGAATGTTTTCATTAATAGCTTGTGGTAGCAGTACTTAACATTTAACAATTATTTCGTGAAACAATTATTTAAAAAGGACTCTTAATTTCGGATAATATAATATGTAGAGCCAAAAATCCTTATTGTCATGAATAATATATCGTTTTTATTAGTATAAAACCAATGGAATTATTTTGGCTTCACATAAATCTGATTGGAAAATGATACTGTTCTTTTCATGGAATTTTCAATTTTACACTTAAAATGATGTCGCTTTTGTATTTTAAAGGTTTAATAGATTTGTTTAGTATACGCTGGAATGAGGTATTTCATTTTATATCATATTTTGCAATTGAATCATTTTAAAATGATTAAAAAACGTGTAATTTATGACATAGTACATTTTACTAATACTAATTTCCGTTGAATATTCGAAAGAACACTATTTTGTTGCATTTAAATCTTCACTAATCCATTTATTAGGTCAAATTTGTCTTCTATCCATGTTTAGTAAGTCGAAAATCTTTCTTGTCTGAGCCCCGGCTACATGTATCTTACAAGTGGCCCTATTTCTATGAGCCGGAGTGTGATGTAAATTGCCCTGTTGATGCCTCTCTACTTGTACGGCAGGTCGTTTATACCAACTATTTCGGGTGAACTATGAGTCATGTGGGTAATTTCGTGAACTATCCGTATTCATCGACATTTTTGGCGAATTCTCTGCCTACTTTAACCAATGCAGTCGACTTTAGTTTACAGTCAATCCTCAATCTCCAACTCTCAATAGCTCATCTTTATACATCCTGTACCATCCTGCAGCATTTATTTCGGTTTACAAACTCTACGTATGCTATATAATACGGTAGAAATCACACTACATAGGACGTAAATCACCCATAATCACCCATGGAGAAAAAAAAGTTCTTAATGGACTGTTTCATTATTTGATAATGTTCTGTAATATTATCGGTGGATATCAAAATTAAAATGTAAAATTTGATGACAACTTATTTTTGGCTTCATAGGAATTTCTGCCTGTCAAGATTATATCGTCCTTAGTTATATTAGTATTATATTAGAGATATGTCGACCATATTTGCGGTTATCCACACCGTTCAGTCCGCTTTGGAGATAATTCGTATATTATGGTTTTGAAAATTGTTTTTTAGAATTCATTGTGTAATGTTTCGATAAACATTTGATAGCATTTTTGTTTAATAATGTGAAAAATATTTGTTATATTTTTATAATACATTAAAATAAATTAAACATTAAATCTATTTTTCACATTATTAAAATATATATTTTTATTAAATATTTATCAAAACATTACACAATGAATTTCAAAAAAACAGTTTCCATTTCATTAAATTCTTAAAAAGTTAATTTAGTCGATATTTTAATTCTAAAGTTACAATCAGTACTAAATAGAAATTGATAGAAACGTAGTGCTCAATGTTCCAACATATAAATTTAAATTAATATATTCGTGTATATTTTATCTGCTACTGATATTCTTATAATAGTAGTATATAAATATATATCATTTTGTTTACTGACTCATTAATTTCTATGGATATATTATATTATCTGTTTTTTTTACCCGCTTTCAGTGTGCCGGATCACTAATTTATCTCTGTTTCTCCAATATCTTCACTTTGATAAATTACATGGGCTTTGTGAATTGGCTCGCTATCGGCATTTCAGTATTTATTGTTCTTCTATTCCGATGGAAGCGTCCAGATATTCCTCGACCAGTAAAAGTAATTTATTTCAAACATAAATTCTGTATATATCACTAAATTCATCTTTTAGAGTTTAATATGTTGTTTACATTTGGCAAAAAGATTACAAATTCTCATAGATTAAATTGTGTCAAGTATGCGTATTTTTTTTTTCTTTCAGGTTCCAATTGTTTTCCCTATCGTATATTGCATCTGTTCAGTATTTCTCGTCATATTTGCTTTTATTGGCGGACCAATGGAATCACGTATGTTTTCTCTGACAAAATCTATCTTCACGTGCTAATAATTCTTATACTCATTGCGTAATAATAGCTGTAATATTTTCTTATTTTCCAGTAATGGGGTGCATTATAATCTTCTCAGGACTACCTGTTTACTGGGTTTTCGTTTGTTGGAAGACTAAACCGAAAGTATTGCAGTCAAAAATAGGTTCGTGTGAGGATTTAGTAAAATATGTCGAAAAAAAAGTTGGACCTGCCTCCTAATTAAATTAATAATACTTTGGTTTTGTTTTTTCTTCAGATTTAATGACTGCTTTTCTCCAGAAATTGTTTATCGTATTGCCAGAGGACAGCGCCGAAGAAGAAGAAACACCTAAATCAGTGTAAAATACTGTTAAAAGTTCAAACATTTCTTTTACACACACATGCTGTACTACGTATGTACATGGATCACTGTGCTTATCCGCCTCTTTAATTTGATGCAAAATCGTTTTTTGCGACTGTTCGGACGCCACTAGTGTAGGTTGTAATCAGTTTTTTGTAAGTTTAGTAAGATTGCTTTCATTCCTTTTCTGCATGACTTTGTCATACTTTTTAGTAAAAATATACTTACATTTTTACATCTATATATTTTTAGACCGATTGTATATTTTTAGCTGTTTGGTTTAGTATTCTTTATTTTTAAATTTCTAGTCGAAATCATGGATTCGCTTAAAAAGCACGATTGTTATTTTTATTAGTCCTCTTTTTATTTAAGATGTATTCTCTCGGTGTACCAAAAGACTTTTAGAAATATATATATATATAAAATGTTTAGATATATATGGTTAACGTTGTATGTACAAGCTATTTTATTCTACTGGAATTTGACTAGACGCTGTTTTGTCTGATTTACTTTAGTATTGATTCTCCACATTCGTCACACTTCATTTCTTTCTGTAATAATGTTTTCATGTACAGTTTACTGTGAGACACATCGTAATTATATAGCGTAAGGATAAACAGTTTTATTTATGTTTGTCTTAGCTATTGTATAGAAAGATCGATATAATGGACAGCTTAAAATTAATAATTAATCAAGATAAAGTTAATTCTTTCAACTAAAAGTAAGAAGTTAATTTTAACACAAAATACATATATCAAATAAGTTCAGTTCATCCTGTTGTGTGTGTTTTCTACGCTGTATTTTCTTGAACTGTGCATAAATGTATTAGATTATTTAAAGTATATTCTCCTGAAAAGATTTAGTATAGTTAGATGTTTTGAGATATAAATGACATACCTTCATGACTGCAATATTGTTTTACTCGTGAATTATACTCGTGAATTCCTCTGAGTTACTGAACTACTATTGGTTTAAAGTGGAAGTAATAACTGTTTTTGTGAAAATAATATGCTCCCTTGAAATATTGATATATTTTACTCTATACATACAATCCGTGCCATATAATAAATTAGGCAGTACTGTCTGTATTATATATTTCATTATAATAATCCCTTCACGTATTTATATTTTAAATACCCAATCATTCCTACCTTATGTACACTGTTGTATTTTATTTCTGAAGCCCGTACATATATAATAATATATATACTTTTTGTTACATTAATTGTGCTATTTTACGGTGCATTATCTTCAATTATACGACTATAAGTATGCATAGGTCATATTAATTAGGAAATATATATTTTCGTGCTAAGCTTTCATTTTAAGTTTTGCCAGGTTATTTTTGCATTCTTCGGTTTGTGCAACGTTAGAGCCTATTTTAAAGTCGTGTTGTTAATGATATAGACTGACAATGTTCAGTTACTTTCATGTGTTTTACATGTAACGCAGACGTAACGTTCGTAACTATGTTAACTGAAACAGAAATATTGAATTTGTGTCGAACTTACACGTCATGAAAAATGTATCTGGAACACTTGTTGGTTATTATATGTATCTGTATTATTAGTGTTTATATATGTACTTTATAAAAAATGTTGTAAATGTAATTTGAATTTCTCTAATATATGCATTATATATATATACTATAACAGTTTCTTCTCATATTTTAATGTTTTACTAAAAGCACAATAGATTAAAATTGTATAAACTCATATATTAGTATAACCAAGACCACCGAAAGAGGATAGGTGTAAATTAGAAATCATTTTGTGAGTGAAGGCCTACAATTTGTATAATTATTTAATAAGTGTTTACTAAACAATTCCCAAATTGGAAATATTTTACAGAGTTAAAATTCTCCTAGTAATCATTTGAATTTTATCATCAGTCTGCAGCGAATGTTAACATATTTAGATGTTTTTGACAATATTTAATTGAAAAACAATAAAATATGTTTTGTTAGATAATATGCAATGTTGCTATTAATATACAAAAATCGTGAAATCTGGTATTTAGTACTTTTGTATCTTACCTAAGTAGCCATATTTATAGTGTAACAGTGAGTAATTCAATATGAAAATTATTTCGTATATAAAGTGAAATTTGAATCAATGTTAAATTGATATTTGAACATTAGAGAATATAAATATTGATAAATTCAAATTGCAATTAGGTATTGAACTTAAATAATGACAACATTACATTAAATGCAATTAGAAAATTGTTTGCAAATATTATTTCTAAAATAATATATCAGTATAGTATCAATTTATAAAATGAAAGTTTAATTGAATAAAATTTTTAAACAAAAATACACTAAAGGAGATAAATATTTACCTTTTTATATTAAAAACATCAATATAAAAAATAAAGATTTATTAATAATATGGTTATCTTACAAAGAAAAACATTAGAAAAAATAATATTTAAAACTACAATACTTTTTTGTCTGAAAAAGTAAATGAAAAAGCATGGCCAAGTGAAAAGAATGTAGGTATGTATTACGAATGGAGAAGCTGTACTTTCCCAAGGCAACCAAGAAGTTTGTACTCTTGAAGAAGCTGACACATGCATTAAATAGTCTATCTTATGCATGCAGTAGCCATGGGAATGACACAATTATGTCACAGTCCATTGTTCAAACCAGGAACTGTTTCATTCTTAAAAATGACCGATAAGAATGACAATTATCCAACCAGGAACTGTCATTCTTATCGGTCATTTTTCAAGGATGAAAGAGTTGCAGAGATTGAAATCTGGGTTACATTTGTGTAGGCAAAGATCTACAGTATTATTCAATTAGTCACTGCTATTCAACCCTTGGAAATAAAATGGCCAGAGCACTGCCTGCTTTTCATGCTTTTTCTGGATGTGACACAACATCATCTTTCTTTTGTAAAGGAAAAGAGTGCTTGGCAGCATTGAAAAGTTATGAGCCAGGCCTGCAGTAGATGCATTAGCATTAAGATTTAAGAGTTGAATAATCTATAAACTTCTATTTTCTGTATATAATCTAAATTTTGTATATGTAGAGTAAATTTTAATCTAGTGAGTTTATATAATAAAAATGTTGTCTATGAAGAAGTGTAAATTTCCATTGAGTGTATATATTAAATTTTTGAGTTTAAAACTGAACATCCTATAAATCCGTATTAATGTATATAATCTTATATATAATGTATATATAATGTTAATCTTGATTTTGGGTATGCAGTTTATTTGATTCAGTCAATGTAATGTATATGGTAACCTTAATAATATGTAATTTTGTACTTTAAAATTAAAATGAATTATGCTCTCTGCTAGTGCTGAAAGTCTTACTGATGCTGTTCCTTTATATAAATAATATGTGTTCTTTCGTGTTCATTTATTCAGTTTAAAGTTGACTACCCTCTAAATCTATAAATTCATTCTGTGTATAAATTAAATTTACATGTTTTTGTTAGTTAGTCTGCTTTCTTATTATTCATTTATTATTGTCGTGATTCGGAGTTTGTATATAATGAACTATTATTCACTGATCAATGTTGAATAAAAATTTAATTTTTAATCAATTATTGTCATAATTAAAAAGTTATTCAAGCAAAGAATCATTCTAAATTTTGAGCGAAGCGCAAACATTCGTTTTTAATATTCTTATGCAATTTCCGTTTGTTTAAACATTCTGCGCTCTCTTTAACTGATCAATTCGATTTTTCCAGAGTCTCTAGTCAAATGCTTGGTTTTTAATATAACTCAAATTTTTTAAGATTAAAACACAAAGTATAGTAAATATGAAAGTATAAATGCTTTTGATATTAAACTCTATAGTGTTTAATTAAATAAGCCGTAATATTTCAATACACGATCAAATAAATACTTCAGTGGACCTATATTTATTACTTACATGTGTTGGATTTCTTACTAATACTTATTTATCTATAAATTATATCGACTCGAAGAGTCTACCACCTAGGTTTATTTTTTATTACCACCTAAAATTCAGTTAATAGTATTTCATGAGACATATATATATAATATATAATATATTATTTATATATATTATAAAGCGTAAATTATGTATTCAATATATTAAACATCATAGAATTTATATAATAAAGGTATAATTAATTTTATAAATTGTGTTTG
>JAYRBW010146578.1:0-14675 GCA_036023295.1 Invenusta paracnida | reverse complement strand
TTGTGGTATTCTAATATACCTTACTGTACTGTACGTAAGTTGCGCGCATGAGCTAACAACCTACTGCCGTAGGTTTACATATATGCATATTTTTTAAATCAACTTCATGATTAGAATTTTCTATATTTTTTTAGTATTTCATCTATCGGAAAGTAGCTACTTTTAAATGAATATCGGAATTGTTGCATTTTTAAAGAAATTCTTTCTTTGTGGAGTCACTTAAATTTTTAAATCAAAGGCAAGTAAATTCAGTAAAATTAAATTATGCATTCTCACAATATTAAAAAAAATCAATTAAAAATTGGGCTTTAATAATTTACATAAATATATGAAATCTTGACACCTTCATTTTTCGTTACAGGTTTTCTTTTCTACATACACTATAAATCATTTTTTACTTCTCGTTTCTTTATAACATTATATAATGCCATTTTTTTTATCAATGACAATGCTGTTAATATTCATTGTTTTATATGTTTACACGATAGATATTCTAAATGTACTTATAACCGCCTGTCAAAACTTTAGTAAAATCTTATTAAAATGTAACAATTAATTAGGTATGAAATTTTCAATATTCTTTACATTTAATATTTATTAAAGTGATAACATTTTTTAATGTCAATATATATTATCTTTATTTATATCTTTATTTCACAAATAATTATAATTAGCAAATGTAAATTTATTAATTAAGTCCGCTAAATGAATTGGTAATAGCAAAGTTAAGCAATAAATATATAACAAAACTCAATGCTAAATTGATTTTCACATAATGATTTTCAACTCGGAATTAAATTCTACGTCCTAAGTCAGAATTTTAGAACACATAACGTTAATATTAAAGTTCTAAATATTTTTTCAAAATCTTCAAGCTTGTTATACAATATATCATTACGCGTAAATTCATAAATGTTGCTCATATATTGTTAACTATTACATTGTCATACTTGTAACTTAATTGATTATTTAAAGGTATCACAAAATTGTTCTCTATAACTATAAAAGCTTATAAAAGAAAGCTGTTGAATAAAAAACAATAAAATAAATATTTATTGAAGAATTTAATCAATTTAACTGAACCCAAGAATGAAGGTAATTTTATGAAACTGAGGGGAAGCCTTAAAGTACAAAAGAAGCGTCTATTCCTAAAACTTCAAACTTGAAACATAAAAATTGTAAAGGGAGAAAGTTAAAGATAAGTATTTTTTATAAAATAAATGTTGTCTTACAGATAGAACAGGTGAATAAATTTGATGAAATAAGAAATCAATTCAATAATATGGATACAAATATATAAATAAAATAAAATGTTTGTGTAGTTTGTTAACTGTAAATGATTTTTATTTATGTATTATATATTTTGAATGATTTCTTAAATCTATAATTGCATCGATTTAAGTATCGATAGAAATAAATATATTTTATGTCTATAACGTATAGTTAGTGGTGTATTATTACTAGCTTCCGTGTACTATATGAAGACATAATACACGAAAATTTGAATTAATATTAATTGTTTTTAAATTGCATAAATTTATCAATAACATGCTGAATAAATAAACAACGTCCACACAGAACATCAGGACCAATAACAAAGTTTTGTTCATAAATATCGCGGTGTCACAAGACAGTTTCCTAAAAGTCAAAGCAGACTTTGACATCACAATTATAAATAACAACCTGAATAAATAAGCAACATCCACACAAAACATCAGGACCAATAACAAAGTTTTGTTAATAAATAATTCTGTAACGCGGTATATAGCAAACTTCCCTATAAGTTGTAGGAGATTTTGACATCACAATTATAAAAATTGAAAATAGGTACTTTCGACATTTCCTCACGCTGGGGATTCTGTTTCTGAGAAACAGTACCACCCGTACAATCGATCAGTGCGCTAGCATCTTTTATTTGCCAAGACTCTGTTCGTTTGTATGAACGCACTCCGTCAGTGCTTTTGTGTCCAGTCATTTCCATAATTAATTGCTCATCCACATTGTTTTGATACAGACGTGTTGCCATTGTAGCTTTCAGTCTGTGATTTGTAATACATGATTCCACACCAGCATTTATGCATATCGTTTTGATCAATTTTTGTAAGATATTTATACCCATGACACGCGACGTGTACCACTGAATGTTTGAACTGCTGATTGACTTTTTCGACTGTAAGTAAAATGCAGTTGCATGAGGTCGTTGATTCATATAGAGCTGAAACAATTCTATGTGGCACTTTTCTTTCGGCAAAGACGAATTTTCAAAATATCTTTTAACTTTTGGGTTTAGTTTCCGTTGTTTTATCCCACCTTTGAACGTTTTACTTTCCCTCTCCTTATATGTAAGGCACTTTATTCCATCAACAACCTCGATCGAAAATTGATCTACCGTAAGATCGTGATGTTCTTTTCCACCACGTATTCCGAAATGAATACCTACCATTCAAATAGAATAATGTTTTAACAAGTTTCTCTGGTGTCGAAATTCCGAGTTCTCCTTTTCCCTAAGAAATTTTTCTTCATCGCGGGTGATAAAAGAGGCTTGATTTTTTTGCAAGCCAACATTGTGTTTGACAGAATATTTCATTGATGTGTCTAGGGACTTTTGAAGAGGTATTAAAACGTTATCCTTGAAAAATTGGTGAAAAATATTGTTAAGGTGGAAATGGGCTTGGAGACCAGCTATAATGGAAACCAATGAATTCTGGGGATACCGTGTGGAATCTTTCTTTCTGATCTCGAGCACAAATTTGGATAACCAGTAATTCAATCCTTCACTTGTATAGTCAAGAATTGGCTTTTGTAGTGCATGTTGGTGCAATTTGGAAGTGTATGTGGAAATTTCACGATACAGCTTCCACTCTTCATATAAATTTAGTGCCCATTGGTTTCTGCGCCGAGTGTTCTCTGGAGTCACATTTTTATTCAATAATACGACTTCGACATCAGTTAATGGTGGCGCAAATCGTTTGGCGCTGCTGCTCGAAGCCAGGAGATGGTTTCGAATACTGCTGCTGTTGGAGGCCACGGGAATAGAAGATGGTGGAATAATGCTGCTGCTGGAGGGCACGGGATCAACGATGTCACCTAAATCTTCCAATGGCACCGTATAGGAATCAACAATATCATTTATTTCTGCCAACGACAAGCCAGAAATCATTCCATTCAGGAATTTAGAAAATCTAAATATGGCCATTCGTCCCATTCGTCTTCCATTACTGCAGACTGTAGAGTGATCTTAGGTAACTAAACAACTTATTTGAATTTTTAAACAATCGATATACTGCTGCTATAATTATTCTAGTTTAAATTTCCACGTGAAACCCACAAATGCTGTATGAAAATTCTACATTGATTTCCTATACGTTATGATGTGTAATGAATGATATTATCACGCTAATATACTCATATAAGCTAATATAATATATTTGAATACTTACTTATTTACTCTATGCTTACAACAATTCTATGAAGTTCTTGTAATATTCATCAATAATTTGTAAAATATTGTTTATTTAATCATTACTCTATGGTATATTCTTGTTTATACCTGTTTATGTCATTTTTACTGTTTAAAAAGTCTATTATGACGTTATTTAAAAAATATATATGATATCTTCTATTATCTACAATTACTTTCATTTTATTAAACTTGGCGTCAGGGGACAATACTTTAAATCAAGTTGATTATTATTTCTTATTTAATAAAAAAATTACAGAAAAGTAAAAATGAGTAGGGAAAAGTAAAAGTTGTAGGGAAAAGTAAAATTTTTCTATGGATAAATTGTATGGAAAAGACAGCTATTTAATCTATGTTTTGATAATTTGTATTTTTGGTAATCTTAACACGAAAAAATAAGAAACTAAAGTGGAACTACGTATACGTACATTTTACAAAATTTTAGGGCATTTGTGAACCAAATATTTAATTCATAAATATAAACTAAGTAAAAATGTATATCTAGTTCATTTTCTTAATATTAATAATTATAATTATTTAAACTTACTATTTTAATGATTAGATAATAAAAGTAATAAAATTCATATAACCAAATTTTTAAAGGAGGTATTCTCGTAATAAGTAAAGTTACCTTAACAATGTTGCCCTTTGTCACTATATCATTTAGGAAATAATCAATAAGTTGAAAGTCAGTAATGAAAAACTTTAAAAGATTTCTAATCAAATTCTATGTATTGTTGGTACATATATATGTTGATGATTAATCGCAAGATTTATCAACAATTGTTGGGCTAGTATTTAAGTTGATATTCGGTTGATAATTTTGATAAACATTTTTGCAGTTAACTATACTGAATGTATACCTACATCAATATATGAAATATATGAAATATAGGATATACCTACAATTGCGCTTATATTCTCTATTAACTTGTTGTAATACATACGAAAATATTGATTAATTTTACAAAATAATTAATTTTATGTGATGTATAATATGTTCCAATTTTAACAAATCTTAATTATATTTATATAATAAGCCTTTTAACATGCACTCCATGGATTGTTCCGCTAATTTATTTGTATTTAAATTGTTTTCGCTAATTTATTTGTATTTAGATTGTTTTCGCTATTTATTTGTATTTAGATTGTTTTCGCTAATTTATTTGTATTTAGATTGTTTTCATTAATTCTTTTACACATATAGCACAACATTATTTAAATTTTATTTGTATCTATCAGTTAGCATGTGTTTTTACAGATATTTGGAAAAGAATAATTACACATTTCCATATAGAAACAAATGCCTACCTATTATAGTTACATTTTTCATAAACATAAATCAATTAAGGAGAGATTATCACGATTTTTAACAAGTCTCGAACATATTATACATAATATATATACTTTCTGATATACCACTATCATAAATGCAAATATGTATATATATAGATACATAAATGTATATAGTTGCACAATAGCTTTCTAAAATACCTTGGCTCCATTTTTGCCTTGCGTGATAGAATCATAAATGTAGGTACCTATAATATAGAAACGAGCCATAATGTATACATTCGTATACGCCAATCGACTCAGCCCTTTTAATAAAACAAAAAGAAAAAGATTCTGAATGAGAAAGAAGAAGAAAGAAAAAAGGGAGAAACGAATAGGTTGAAAACTCATCTCCCCTTGGTGAATTAGAAGTCAATAAAATTATACCATTGAACTGGCTTGCGATTACCCATACATACACCGAACGCCCGAGAATTTCTATACAAACCATTGAATATTGCAAAACCAGATCACATACCCTAAAACGGACAAGTCTCAAAAAATGTTCCCAAAGATGCGCACAACTTTTTTTCCAATACTAGTTTAACTAGCTCCAAAGAAAAAATCGGGTGTACTTAAATTTCCACAAAGACACAAAAATCGTTTTGGATAAAATGTTTCTAGTGGGGATCATTCACATGTGATGGATGGATTATATAGCTAGGAAATGTTTGATGTCGGGTGCTGGTTACTGGTTACTTGCTTGTGGGATGCATGCCTCTATAGCGTGTCTTCTACCAGTCTTATTGACAGCAGAGAATCAATACAGACTTCCAAAAACTGTAATATCGGAAGCAATTAGAGAGAAGACTACGAAAATTGGGGTGGGGACCATTTCTTGTTCAATAAACTGTTTGCCAATATTGTATTCTGGGTTTATATAAAAGTATACTTGTCTCTCTGTAGATTGAAATTATTTTCTATGAAAAAATAATTTCATTTTTCATCATTTTGCTGTCGCTTTGAAAGGTTTTGTGTTTATTAAAAATACATAAAAAGAAACTTTACAACTTAATAGAGCTTAAAGAAAAATGTATGTGTACTTACTCATAACAATTATGTTTAATAATTGATATTATACATCTATAGAATTCACATTTAAAAACAAATTTGTAGTATATAGTAAAATTTTCCTAAATTGATTGTTTACAAATTGAACATTTGTAAACTGGATAGCAGATATTTAAGATACTAAATAGTTTGTAAATTGTAAATTAAATTAATGCTTTTAACACTGTTAAGCGTTTCATATTCCTCTAAAAATGTTAATCTGATTACTATATATGCAGGAAGCGAAGATGTAACAATTTTAATTACGTTTTTAAAATAATAATCTTAAGAAGTTTAAATACTGGTTTAATAATACATTTAAATCATCTTTATTATACAGTACTATAATGACATTTTCTTAAATACTAAGCGAATATTTTAAATGACATATTTTTGAAGATAGTTTTATTACTAATTTGAATATCGACGCTTCTAAATGCAATAGTGTATTTGCATTTATAATATAAATAGCTAAACGACAATTAGTCTTTTCTAAATTAAGAATAAAGACATAGAAATGATTATTTACAATAAATATTCATAAATTTAGAAATTAGATAAAGTTTTGTATTATGTATACAAACAGTATATCTTTCAAAAGTCAGGCCTAATTATTTAAATAATATTTATCGACAAAAAAATAATAATTTCTATAACTGATTATAATTATATATTAATTAATTGTTAATTTATTATTATTATTTAATTATTACCATAATAATACAAATTAATGACAAACGCTTTACGTAAAAATACATATGGCCTGTAATTACAAAATTATTAATCGAATTAAAGAACTGGACAAATAATCGCGAGACTTACATGTACGAGTATATATTCATATATCGCTGCAACATACATAAAATTAGGATAACATCATATTTTTAACAATCTTGTTAAATTAATACTAGACTTTCAAATAGATGAGAAGAGAACTCATGAATTATATGAAACTATGATTATCTCAAAGGTAGATTTCTTAATGTTTTAGCATATTTAGCCACAACAGCTACAGGAAACATAATTATAAATAATATTTATTTATAGACTGGGCTAACATTAATATGACCAGTCCAATGATTTACACAATATGACAGCGCTAACAGTTTACTACAACCAGGAGTCCGTTGCGAGTCTCGAACCACCGACTTACGGGCTTGTAGGCCAGTGCGTTACACACTCTCCTTAAAATTGTAGTTATCTTCAAGCTATCTTATACTATTAAGTATACAGCTGGTTTGCTATACACACGTATTGAGATTACGCCACTATGTTATACTAAACTCTCTCTTATGATTATCTCAATGATCGAGATAAATTATATACATAACATGTGTAATAACTAATGTTTAGGTTAAATCATTTTCTACCATTTTTTTTGTAAATAATATTTTAATTTTATATCATTTTCTTTAGTAAAGTTTCAAAATTTCAAATTTCTTAAATTTTTTTTTGAATGTGCTAGTATAGGACATAATTTAGAAAAAATATTATCTGAAGATATTTTGAACATAATTAAATTTGAAAAATGCCGCTTGATTGAAGTGTTTTTGAAATTAACAACAGAAACATTTTGATATTAAAGAAAAATACTTACTTGATGAAAAAAATAGAGTTATCTGATAGGATCTCCTTGCCTTCCACCGTCATGTCACCACAGAATTCGTCTACCGGATCCTCACCTCGACCCGGGTAACCCTCGTAGATAGTCAGGTATTTGTCGGCACAGAAGTCTGGGAATTGGAAAAAAGTAATAATAGACAAATAGATTAGATTAAAAATTTCGTATCATATTAAACCTATAACATAGGATGTTATATTCATTTATATACCTATAGAATTATCTAGTGTGATATCTATTGGTATGATCATAAAGATAGAACATTACTGATATTTTGGAATTTTTCCATGTAAATTAATGATTATAATGTATCACATTTATCTTAATTTTTATAAAAAATATACTTATAATTATATTTCTAATATATTTTTTTATATTTTCTCTCTCAACTAGATTATTATTTTGACTTTTCAATATAAATATTATGCATTTTAAGTAATATTCAACTTTACTAATTCAAAATAATATCTATATTATAGATACAAGTACAATTTATAATACGATTAATTAAATTCGTTTAATACATTAGTTTATATAATTTAAGTAGTTCTGCGTCTTAAATACAAGCATTCCGAAATAAATTATATTCTTTAAAAATTATAGGCACTTTAAGTTGTAACATTTATTCTAACTGCGATTTGTGCACTATAATATTCTTTCTTAATGATAAATGATTAAAACAAATAAGATTAAATCAATAAATGTAACAACATAACTCATCTTATTTATAATATGAAGAACTGCTATTAATATTAAAATTACAATTAAAAGTTAAAGGCATATAAGATGTATTCAAAATGTAACAAAATTAGCCAAGCAGTCAAATTTAATCCTACGTGTACTGTTTTAAAATTAAATTATTTAAAATGTCAAATTTAATTTAAAGGGATTTCCTTTATATGATGATACGAGTATAAGCCTTCATTACGGGATTTTGAATTCATCCGATGCTTTCAACTATTTACCAGATTCATATATCACATCACTGAAATTAGCATTACATAATTGGAAACAACAGCTAAATATTTCATCATATAAAATTTAAAATTATACAAAATTATACAAATACCAGTTGTAAAGTAGTTGAAATACGCGTATGGAGTTAAAACTAAACTATGATGAGAATCATTAAAATAATTAATGAAGTAAAGTAAAGTTGTAATAGTCATTCAACGGATTATAGTAGAAAATGGCATATTGCATGAAAGATAATTAGTTCATAAAAAAGTAAAATATTCATTCGCTGTTCCACAAGAATTTGGTGTTAAAGTTGGTCATACACTTTATTATACTTGGTTATATGTAATTATTAATTAGTGCGTTTAAGTTTGTGATTTTCTTGTTCGTAATATCAAGAACAGAATCTTTTTATTAATTAGGCATTAATTAGATATACTTTATAAGTCATTTTAATTAAAAGCGCTGAAAAAACCGTTCAAGTTTTTTGTACATACACCACAGAGTAGAGAAAATGCTTCACCACTCGTTATGTTTTAGTGCATCTGTGGCATTTGCATGCTTAGATGCCAGAGTGAGATTTAAAATTTAACTAACTGAAAAGTATTAAAACAATTGGGTTCATTTAAAAATATATTTTATATTGCCTTGTTTATAAGTGGCTCTTTGAATCTAAATAAAGAATCTTTCATGAGGGTAAATGTTTCATTAAAATTACTTCAACTACACAAGTATTACACAACCTTAATTTAAGGAGTTACAAAATGTAGCTGTTGAGCGATTGTAGCTTATGGACAGTATTATAACAAAACAATTGAATTTTTGTGCTTATTAGGCCTTTAAAATAAATTTTATCAAAATAATATATGTATATACTCCTCATTTAAAGAACTTCAAATCATACAATATCGGACTTACTTGAATTGCCCAATTTCAGCTTCTTGATAAGGATAAGAATCCGCCAACCTGTTGGAGCCCGTATCATCCAAGCACAGTTGGTCCTAGGAGGCAGATTGGATACGATGATCTCACCAGAATGGCCTCGGAAAAAGTCGCGGCCACAAGCGGCGTCCGATTGGGCTTTTGCAAGGTCACCTGGTAGAGGAAGAGATGGTGGTATAGAACAAGAAAGGATAGCTGGAAATTAAGGCGTTTAGAAGGTGTATACTTAGGATGGCGTAACAGGGCCTAAACATTCACTGCGCAAAGATACGAAAAAGATAAGTGAAAGTATAGTTAACCAAATACCAAACAGATAATTAAATGAATGAAAGGTATTATATAATTAATTTGAAAAATTTATGTATACTCATACGATCCGTCTCTTAAAATAAAGTTTATTTACAGTCTATACAGCAGCCATAATTTTTATTGCCCCAATCATTCTTATTATATTGATTAAATTTTCTCTTTCCTATCTATCTATATATAAATCGAGATAGTATTTTACAAATCTGAAATGCTATGTAGCATATTTTGTCCAATTTGATTCTCTACAGAAGAATTTCTCAGTGATACTTAAATCGAACGACAGTCTATTCAACAGCTATAGTGAAGCAGTTTCCCATAAATATCTCAATGTTATGGGAAAATGAGAGAAATAAGAAAGTTAAAAGATAAATGATACATTTGTTCTTTTGTAAGGTAAATAGAATAGTAAAAACATTAATGTAAGTATTTATCATAGAGAATTAAAAAAAGTAAAGTTGTTACAGCTATTTATATAATTTTCATCGTCATATTGATTCTCTATTTCGGGTGCAAATTTGTATTGACTAATTTACAAAATCGAAACATAGAATTATCATTGCACTAGTTGCCACGCACATATTAATCCTTATAATAAAAATTCAGATGTACGCTCATATAATAGAGCTATTTAATCAAGAAATGGGTGAAGCAATTGTTTTTTGCTTTCCTATAACTACAATAGCTCTTGATTTACACAAAAAAGAAAATAGAATTGCGTGAATTTGTTTTTGCAACTTTTGTTGAGTAGAGGAAAAAGTAATTCGTTTCGACAAACATCGAAACACTGCCAAGGATTAATTTGTCAGTGCGCGTTATCCAAATGACACTGCCGACGCCTGGTGATTTTCTGATATACCCATTCCAGGGAAGCTGTAAAGAAGTAGCTTACTCGATTCATCAGGCAAAATGGGTTGTATTAGTTGTATTAGGAACAATCCTCCAGTTTTTACTTACATACTTTACACTCAAGTTAAAGATGAAGAATACAAATATTTAGCTGCATATACATACATATATGCACAGCCACGCCTATGTGTGTTATTTAAATGCGAAAAAGTTATAAATTAAGCAATGTTAAAATTTAGTAGGAGCTTATGAAGAAAAGGGGCTCCTCAAATAACATCAATCTAATTTATCAAATGAAAATCGTTCGACATAATTTACTACTTTAGATATGTCCAAACATATAATTAACTGGAGGATTAGATGCTTGAAGTATCCTACTTCGATTGACTTTTCATGGTTTTCTTGATTTTTATTATAGTTAAAAGTCACTTACTCATATTAGTTTTTATATTTATTATTTTCAAAATTTATGCTTATCAGTATAGGAACAGTTATAGAAATGAGTTTCGTCTATATAATAAAGTGTTTCATATTGTCCAAAAATATAAAGTGATAATATAAATTATGAATGATGTTTACATCACAGAAAGCCAGATAATAAATAAATACTAGTATTATTATATATGTATATAAAATAACTTCATAAATATATTTTTCATGTATATATTTCATATAAGAACAAGTAAAGAATATGCATTACTAAATTTCCTGATAAATACCCTATTCTTCCTCACTAATAATAAAAAATATTTTTATTAGTTTTATTACGAAACAAAATTAATGTATATGTTACTTGTAGAAGCAAAAATAATAAGAATGAAATGATTTATTTATTTTTAATTAAAAAAAATGATATGCAATCTAAAATACTCTTGTTAATTTATTTTTTAGATCCAATTGTGATTTTTTATTCTATAAAAGCTGACAATTTGCAAAATTCACCAACTTCTTTTTGCACATTATAACAAACTTTTATAGGTTGAATTTTAAATTATATTTGAAATGATACAAAAAACATATAATTAAAATTGTTTATAAAGCAACCCAATTTATAGTACTTTTTCCAATCAAGGTTAGAAGGTAATATTATTAAATGTATAATTTCATCGTGCATTACATAAGACAGAATATTTATTTTTGGGGAGTCATAATATTTCTTCCAATAATAATGATGTATGAAATATGTACATATGTATATTGTAAGTAACAAGAAATAAGTTTTTGTTTTCATATGAATATAATAATTTGGTGAATTGTGTATGTTTTTAGGTATTCTATGTTGTAAACTCGATAGTTTTAAATTGTTCACGATATATGTAACATCACACTAAATATGTTGCAAACGGATACTCTTTATTGAATTATTATTTTAGTAATTAGATCCACTTTAGAAGAGCGCTATTTGATCCTCCATCAATCTTTCCGGTTCTTTTTATGACAAAACGTAAAAGTATATTTAGTCAACAAAATGTATTACAGTTAAATGTACCTTTCATACAATGCCACCACTCATTCACGATTTGAACAACTTCTTAGAAGGATATATTGGATAAATGTAACTTTGTATAATCAATAAACTGTGAATCAAAAAGTGCTTTTTATAAAAGGAAGATAAGACAAAAAACACAAGTTTGTAGTATGTTGACCAGGGAACCCTTAAAATGAGGCAGAGAGGGAAATTAAAAATTAGCGATATTGCAAAGTATGAACGGAATTTGCAGTAAGTTATTTTACAGTGTATTCCAATAGACAGACTTAGACTGAGTGAAGGTATATAGAGAAAATGAATGAAAATATCTGCGGAGGATGGAAGAAAATCGTCTCAGCTGGCCAATATTTGCCGCAGTCATGCAAGTGTTATAAAAACTTTTACTCGAGCGCAATGTGTACTACATCTAGCCTGGTCATCGAATACAATACAATTACGCTCTGAGAAACGTGTGGTTCCTAAAAGGATGGACTACTGTATGGGGGGGGTGGTATATCAAATCGATGGATCCGACTCTTACCCCACAGCTTTACCAAAACGGGCGGCTCTAGAGCTGACCTGACCTAACAGAATCCTTGGGATGGTATGTCTGCTATCTCTCTCTCTCTCTCTAGCTTGTATTTTTCATTCTCCTGTATATCCGTGTATAGACCTATGCATGCAACTCCAACCGGACTTATTTCAAGTTTTATCGAGTCACTTGAGAGTTAGGAAGTGAAGCGAAGTGGTTCGTTATATCGCCGTCAGCGATCGGTAATTACCCGACGGATGGCATTACCGGCCCATATCCTGACACATTCGACTTTTGTCAATGTTGAAATTCGAATGTACTCTCTTGCACTGTCTTTCTTACCCATCTTCATTTCTTCTTCTTTTTTGCTGCTCATTTTCTGTCCTAAAAAGGTTTTGACACATCTTTTGTGACACAGTAAATTCTACAACTGTACAAAATTAATCATTCTCACTTACTTAGATTCGTTTGCAAACCTTGTTAAGTCTATTTGTATCTTACTACAATATATACAATCTACATAGGTGTATATGAACTCTAAATAAACACAACCCCTTTACATTGGAGAATATTATATTTACAAAGATATTAATATTTCGTAATAAAAATTAAATTGTCGTTATATTGTAAAGAAACATAAACAAAAAATTTCCTTTCCATTATGTAGCATTTTGAATATTTCAAACATGTATGTACCGTAATTTCTCCAATAAACACCCAATTATTCTTCAATATATGAAAATAAACACTCTCTGTGCGTTTATTGGAAGTCTAGATAGGTATACCTACCTTCAATAAGCGTCCTTTAAAAAATGTAAGAAGTAATAAACACCATGGGGCATTTAGTAGAGATTAACACTATTTAATTGAGACCGTTTTTATAAGTCAACTTAATTGAATTTTAAGAGGAATTTACAAGTACCTATTCAATTTTAATGTTAGCACTTACTATTCAACAGCATACCTACCTACCTATTTCAAATATTAAAATATATTATTGCCAAAATTATTTTTGAAATCAATACTTAAAAGAAAAATTCATCCTTAATTTTCTCGTTTTAATACATGAAATACAAATTGCTCATTTTATTTTTAAATACCCGCTTAATTTTTATAATGTAGATAAATGACAAGTGATCACTCCGTCACCACGATAGCGATAAAGTAACAAAAAAGTCCGTGTGCGAACAAGAGGTGACACGCATTTTTTATAAGCGGCGAAAGGTCAGCGCAATTGTATTAAAGCTTAGCCTAAAATATCCCACTTTAAAATATATCTATTGATATTTTAAGAAATAATTTATGTTAAAAATGCTATTGCTATACATACCTACAATTAGAGGTGTACAATATACACGTACTATATACCTACAATACTAAAAATTAGAGATCTAACAAAGAATAAATGTTAGGCACGATTTTGTATTTTTAACCACTAAAATTATGCTAAACATATTAATTTCTATGCTTTTCCCGTGTAAGTATATAAACAATTGTCATTATTTGAGTCTAATCCCATCACTATTTTAGTGTAGTGGAAAAAAATTATGGAATATATAGAATAGTCAACTCTTATAATTTAACTCTTTGATGCATAAAATTAGAAATAGTAAATATAGTACCTCTTATATAGTAGGTATATATAGCAAAATATTTCAAATAGTTGAAATAGAAATGGTGCTCTTAAAAATTATTGTATAAGTTATAAATCGATTAAAAAATAATAGTCACATAATTCACTTAATTCACTTAATCTTTTTCAAACACAATTCAAGATAATTTTGAAAGAGAAAGCAACTTATTAGTAAGTATCTATATGAAAGAATTTTTGTCCCATAAAAAGAATGAAATTGAGTAACAGATATTTCGAGAGTGCTTTAATGTAATGAGGCAAGAAACATAGATGTTACCCAAATATCAAAGTAACAGTAAAATATTTCTAAAATTTGCGTGTTAATACAATTCGCAATACAAGTGATTCAACTAAAAGTAATTGATTGACAAATAATAAATATACACAAATACACATGGTTCCTATAGTTGGAAGGTATCGATTGTGCATTTGTATATAATATTATTACTAGCCAAAAATGGCAAAAAGTGTGTTAGCTCATATCATAAAAGAATTGAAATAAGCGTAAAATGTGTTAGCTCTTTA
>JAYRBW010146577.1:0-36548 GCA_036023295.1 Invenusta paracnida | reverse complement strand
TAACTATTTTCGTTTTGATTGAATGACTTATTTAAATTTTATTGAAAATGGATTTTTATTAATAATATACTACTCAAAACTTTTCATTGGAATAAAGTAGTATGTTACCATAAATCAAGGAGACAATTTTTTAGAGCATTTTTAAAATTAAATTCGAAATCTACATGGTCGAATTACCTAGTCTGTAAAGTTTGATAGATGTATACATTCAAATGCGCCAAGGGAACTCTCTTGGTATTATTACTCTATGGTGATAACCAGGGTCTGACACTACTCTAGGTAGATGTGGTTCTATAGTTGAGAATTTCAGTCTAGAGCTTGATTGTAAATATATATACCATTTATGTTTACATCAGACAACTCACGACATAGAGCACAACGGTGTTCCCAGCAGGCGAAGATTCAACAGCGGGCTTGATGACCGTCACCAGCAGGCGACTGTTGAAGGCGTGGAGCGGGTAACAGCGGCAGAGAATTCAACCCCACCAGATCCGGTAGTGCTGCAACCGAGGGCAGCAGTCACGCAGAGTCGGGTTGGACGCTTACGTTCTGGGGGTGATGGCCGACTGCTTGGGATAACGCAGTTAGTGATTGCCGGCTTGGAGGACTGGGATGTGGGCATTGAGATGGTCACCTATCGACCGCACTTCATTGCTTACGATCTAATGTAAGTGGTAATATGGACAAAGGGTTTATAGCTGTGATATTTGCTTGCTACTTCTAGTCAGTTTTATTTATGGGTAGTATTATACGGAAGGTTGCGAAGTGCCCTGAGCTAGGACAGAGTTTAAATAAAGTTTATCTTCGAGAAACAAGGATTGTTCATGTCGGTCCACGCAACTTTTGTAAATTAGACGTATAATAATATTATGTAAGGTATCCCTGGTTAGTTAACACAATCAACACTTTTTTCTACTAACTTTTACGTCTATATTTTGAGAATCTGATCTATTGGAAAGATCATTTAATAAAAGGGAAAAGTGTATTATGCGAATTTCGTCACTATGCAATGTTTTCTAAAGAAAAGAAGAGAACATTTTAATAAACTGATCTTATTAACCAATTATTTATCAATGGTAGATAGAATAGAACCAATCTCCGCTGGTTTGACAACAGCACCATTGTGTTAAAGTTTCTCTCTGTGGAACTGAAATACGTTTATTTTAAGTTATTTCAGATATGCAATATTTAAATATTGCATCTCTACGTTTCAAGCTAAATTTAAACCATAATTCAGGCTCCATCAAAAGCAAAAAAAACTTCCCCCAAAAGTGTAACTTACAACAACAAAATATTATTTCAATATTTTATTTAAAAATGTAATTCTTTAATTTTGACATAATATGAATAAAGACCATAATTTGGGCGAAATTTGGTGGATTTAATTTTTAACAAGGCAAAACCCTTTTTTGTTACTTATTTTATAAACTAGTATTTTTTTGTACTTTGCTAGTATTAATTTTGAAATCAGTATATAACTAAATATTATGCATTTTGAAATTGTTCATATTTTATAAAAATTTACAAAGCAATGTACACAATAATAGAATATTTATAACATAAAACGTTGATTTAAATAAAGTTAAAATAAGAAAATATAATTTATAATTAATTAAAATATTAGTATACAGTCAAACCCCGGTTTTATGCCCCCTGATTATCCCCCAATCCCACTTTATCGCCACATTTTTGTGGAACAAATTTCCTTGTATGCATTTTAATATAATTTAACCGCCAACCCGCTATCCGCCAATCAAAATTGGCAACAAAAGCACAATTTTTGTGTTATAAAACCTCTGTATATCCGCAAACCTGCCTGTTTTTCTAGCACAACAATAAATATGTGTGTCTGTATACTGTAAATGAATATGCATAATATATATGAAGTACTAAACGTTTCATAATTAAAAAAATTAACATCGATAATTAAATTGTAAATATATATAATGTGTGAAGTAAACATAAATACATTGTATTTATCTAGTGTACATACATACATAAATTTTACACTTAAAATAGAACTCCCGATTATCCGCCAACCCCGATTAACCGCCACTTTTCACTGGAACCAAGGCTGGCATAAAACCGGGGTTTGACTGTATTAAGATCGCTGACAATCTTGTGTATCGACTATTTGAATTATTGAATTAGATTTCTAGTAATATAAATTCACCATTCTTTTCAGTAGTTTTTATTTCATTAATGTTTTACTTATATTTAACTATAAGTATACTGATTTACTGGGTATTTTTGAGTATAATCTCCAAATCACCAGAAAAGTTTCTGGGTGAAGTTATAGCGTAATCTAGGTAGGTATTTAACAATCGATTTAGAATATAATTTTAGGCAGACATAATTCAACTTATTCTAAATGCATAGCAGTAATTGCATGTGTCTCATCAAGGTTACAAAGTGTAAGTATTTATTACACCTTACCCTGCAAGATCATATCATTTCAGTTAATAATTGATATATAGATTAGAAAAACATATTTATATTGAAAATTTAATTGAATAATTTTAATACATGTATTTATGTTTTTTTATTGTTTTATAGCATCAGTTACAATGATTTTCTGGTTTAATTGATATTAAACACCTTGTTAAAATTAATAGAATAAAATTTAATCTTTCACAATTTAATCTATTCATTTTATAACTAATTTAAACTGTAATTTCTTTATAGGGGGTTATCAGAAAGTTATTTACTTTTTACGAAAATCTTTTCAGTTAATAATTGATATATAGATTAGAAGAACATATTTATACTACAAATTAAATTAAATTATTTATTATTCAATCTCATTAATATTTAATAATAAGAATGAAAAAAAAGTTAATAGCTTTCTCAGTAAATATTTTTCGTTAAAAAAAGAAATTGGTTAAATAATAAGCAATCAAAATCTCTTAATATTTCGTAACATTTATGTTTTCAAAAAATGTTATTTGAAAAATATTAACCGTAAAATAGTTCCCTTTATAAAAACATTTTTATAAAAAATTTATTCTTTAAATCTGAAAGGAAAAATCTGAGTTTATAATTATAATAAGAACGCTTTTAACGCAACCTAATGGATTTAACCAAAAGCTAGGCCTTCAACCAACGAACATATCTCCAAATCACTCTCTATAGTTAATATAATATATACATATCAGCTAATGACGAAAATCTGGTTATCAATTGAATTAGATTGCTAACAGTATAATGACAATAGTCCGGTGGTCAGACCTTGCTTTAAAGTGACTTTTCTTTAGAGTAAGGACATTGTTCGATTGCGGATTCTGGTTAGTTCGAGGGTTAAGAATTCAGATCAAATTGCTGACCCGCTTTTATTCATAACGAAATAGTAATTATTTAAGATCACCGCCAAAAACATAAGATAAGCTATAATTGTTTTACATAGAATGATTGAAATTTGATGTTATTGTAGTTTTTATAGGTCAAAGAATACATACAAATTATTACAAGGATTATTTGTCCATTATATTTACTTTATAAAATTATTTTCAATATAGCTGATAGATATCTATTATATATACTTTTTTCGAATCTCAAAAATAATTTCAATGAAATAATTGTATATATATATTTGTATATAATATTATAGTGTGTAAATAAATTTGTATTTCACATTTTAACATTATATGTGTAATACATAGGTATTACAAAACGTATAATTATTATGTTATTTTGATCAACTGTTAGAGTAAAAAAAATTTTTGACATTAATGAATGTTAACTATTAATAAATAAAGATATTAAATGTTATATAATTTTGTGTGAAACAATTATCTTAAATTACCTTTAGTATGTTAAACAAATTTTAAATAGGTATCTATTTCAATGGTTATGATGGAAATAATGATTATTCTGTAAATTTGTATTGTAAAACTTAACAAATAAACTGGATCCCTTTGTGACGCTTAGAATATATCAAATTAAATGCACGAAAGAAGCGCTTTATTTAAAAGTAAGCTTATAATATGCTAATTAGATATTCCTAAAGGTTTTATTAATCAATCTCAGTTTTGAATAAATTAACATTATATATATATATGTGTGTATATGTAACAATTTTCAGCTAATTTATGAATAATTACATAGAAAATATATACAGTCTTATATAATTCTATTAATTCTAACAAATTGCTACTATTTAAAGGACAAATGAAGTATAACAAAATAATCCGTCAACAAACATATTATTATAGCAGATATTATTATATATTAAATTCAACTCAAGAAAACATAATTTTTAAAAATTCCTACTTAATGAAAAATTTAACACTGATTTTCAACATAATATTTTGTTAGGGTTACTGATATAACGTCCTAGATAATGCAAAAATTATAATAGGATGAAATCATTTCAAAGTTAAATAGTGGAACTTACTTTAATAACAGCATTAAAAAGTAAACTAAGCAGAAACCAGGAAAATCAAGTTTCTAAAATATTATACATACATATTACTGAATACAATTTCAAAAAATTATTCCATTAAGTGTTTGCATAAAATTATAAGTGAGATCAAATAAATACATTTATAACTACAGATGAGGTTGATTATTAGTTACTAAGCGATGCTGTAGAGAATATTATCTTCCAAATAATGGAAATTGATATTTTTACACTTTGAAATTATCTTTAATGATTGTCTTATGACACTATAAAACCCAAAAGCTTAAAATCATTTAAAGGAATATACTTATATTTGCTATTCCTTATATCTTAATCATTTAATTGCAGTACAAAAACTACAGTAAAAACTTACCAATATAGAAGTATGTAGCAAATTTATACATGGAGCCATATAGCCATAGTCAAATTGTACATATTTCTTAACAGTAAAATAATCTATTATGCCATCGTGTGTCGGTGCTCCGTCTTGCTGAAACATGAGTTCATTGACATCAGGACGTCGGGATACAATAGACTACATCTTATCCTCGAGCATTGCCACGTAGGACCTGGAATTGATTATTCCATCAAATAAGAATGGACCTATCAGACCAGAACTTGTAAGTCCTCCTCATACTGTCACGCCAGGCAGATTAAACTCACTTGTTAAAATTTCGTGGGGATTATGATCCGACCAATACACGCAGTTGTGTCGATTAACTCATTCATTAAGTTTGAACATGGCCTCGTATGACCAGATAATTTTGCCGACAATTGTAGGATCAATGTCATAAAATGATTAAAATGCATCGTCTTTATTGACAGCCTGTAATCGTGATGGACGATAGTGTTTCAACCCGATTTCCTGCGTAATAGGTCCAATTGAACGGCGAGATATTCCAAGTTCATTTGAAGCTCGACGTTGGGATATTTTTGACAGTGAATGTACGTGTCGCAAACTAAGTCCAAATTCTCATTAGTTCTCACAATTTTAAGAGAACCACTTTTTAGGGCATTAATAACAGAGCCTAACATTTCAAATTTGATGATCAAGGCTTGCATTGTACTCTTAGTAGGAGGTGGAGTTTCAAATGTAGTTTCCAAATTAACGCATATGTTCTTAAAACTGTTGGTCGCATAGTAAGTTTTAATGACAGAAACTCGCTCGTTTAACGTTAACCAACATCCAGTATTGATTATTCACAGTTCTAAAACAAATAATAAAAAATACACAAGGCAAGAAAAATACTTACTTATGTGTACACGTGTGTACTAAGTACGTAGACCATGTGGAAGAATAAACGCAATTCAGCTCCAGTATTTATTTAGGTATTACATTATCATGTTATTGCATAATTTATAAAATACAAATTTAACATTGGGCTGACTACTTATACACCACCCTGTGCATAAGGGTGTACATGGCCCTATATAGTTATTCTCTTCACTGAGAGTATCAGTCACTTATGCACGACTTTATAACCTATAATGTATTCTTCTAGTACTCTGTAGTCAGTATGCAATCCAAAATGATAAGCATTGATTCCCTAAATTATGTTTTGTTTTGAAAGAATTGGATACATTTGATAATCATGGGGGATTATCCAAGTAATTAAGAAACGACTGATCCAATTTATGTTCAATGTGGTGCTTTCAAACCCTAACTTCGATTTCAGTTTTAGAATTGTTGATAGCCGACTGTTGCATTTGTTGAGTGAATAAAATGATTTTTTGATATCTGAATATAGGTATTAGGGTTTTTTTTTGTTCGTTTTCTTCCAAATAATTATTCTTGTTATAATTCTTGTATTTAGAGCAGCCCAGATCAAGAAACCGAGATTGTCTAGTGGATATGAAAAGATTCAGGGGAGGTGTGCTTGGTTGAATTTTAGCCATCTGTGTTACTTTGACTAATTTAAGTTAGGAAAGCTGACAGTTGGACATCTTTGTACGGAATTAAAAGATTCGAATATATTGGTGGAATATTGAATAGTAGGAATGAAGAGACAACTTCATATTGATTACATGCTTGCAGACATTTCAAATCACAAGTCAAGTTAAACACTTTGATGGAGTTTTTAAAATTCTTAGAAGACAAAGATTTCAATGTTATAACGCTAAAGTAAATAACAATATTGTACAAAAAAAAAAAATTGTAAAAGGCCAAGGAAAGTATATTTTTTTTTAAGTTTATGCTTTACAACATTGAAATATCTGTTTTCCAAGAATTTCAAAAACTCTCTATCAAAGTTTCTAGTTTGACTTGTGATTTGGAATTTCTACGACCATGTAATCAATAGAAAGTCAAAAATTTTGATTCTCCAATTGACTTCCTTGAAATTTCAAACAGCTCCTCATGGTTTACATCTGATGCTTCTACATTGGGAGCGATAAGTGCATACATAAATATTATATTGTTTTTCATTAATAATAATCGTTACGGTATATTTTGATTTGGGTTTCTGGTATTTGTGTTATTACTGATATTCTTAATCTAGATATCACTTACTTCTTATTTAAATATTGTAAAATACTGAATAAACAATGAGCGTTTTCCAAAAGTGGAATCGTTAGGAGCGCTTTTCCATGAATACGAAACTTTTGGAATGAGCGATGTTTTGTCCCTCTTTTCATCGAAACAAAAGAAATATTTTAAATCAAATCGATGTAGACTAAATTTTTTTAATGAAACAGTACGTAAATGTATCTACATTATGTAAATGAAGAAAGTAAATATTCATGCAAATAACTTTCTTTAAAACTCAAACTAACAATTTTATTGAAATATAAATTAACATTTATTTTCCCGCTTCGATTTGGACACTAGCAGAGGCGTGTCGGGAATCAGACACGTGACCAACTCAAATTCTATGGTTAAGTAGTGAACTATACTTGAACTTCATTTCGATGCCGATTTTGGCATAACATTTTCCCAAAGAGCGAAATCGGAATCGTTATTAACACTTCCACTTTTTAAAAACGCTCAAGTTAGGTACGTTGAAATATAACATTTTCTGCACGTTTAAATCTATTTCTTAACGTTACATGATACAATAATATAATGATCAAATTCGTATTGGCAAAAATATTTGAAATAGGTTGTATTAAATTAGTAATCAGTGCTATTTCTTGAGCGATATCAGCCACCTAAAAGGATTTGCCATTTGAAAGTCCAAAAATTATAGTATTCCTAATTATTCAGTAATATGACTTAGAAGCATTTCTGAAAGCATGCGTCATAAATATAATGCATGATATTTTAGTAATTTGTTTTAATAAAAATCTGTTATTGTTTAGATGATTAACATTTATAAATTGTCAGATTGCAGCTGCAACCAGTAATATATTTTTACACAATGTATATAAACTTATATACATATGTCATCATTTTAAAGTCTTTTATTTTTTTTATCCATTGTTATATTTACATAAAAAAAACTTGAATACATTTATTAAGAATTATGTGACTCATTCAAAAAATTAGCATATTTGCTAATCAGGGTATATTAGCTCAAAACAACATAATAGGCACAAATAATTGTAATAAATGACAATATTTATTGTTAGTCGTTGTACAATATTCCGTGATTATATAGGTGTCATGTTAACTACAACTTTATACACCATTATATACTTATAAATAATTATTTATAAATTGAAATAGTGCATACAAAAGGTAAAATCATATATAATTTTAAAATCACATGTAAAGAAGCACACAATTTCAAGAATGAATATAATAAACAAATGTTGTATAGAACCAGTTTGTAAAATTTTAGATCTGCGTGGCATTTAGATGCACACTCACAGAAACATGTTTTGGTAATATACGAATCAGATCAATGTACATACAAATAATGTTGAACGTTCAATGGCACTAGAGATGTGTGAGGATTGATGATCTGGTAGCGAAATGGAGGACAAAAATGATCGATATAGTGAATCTAGATATAGTGATCTAGAAGAAATCAATGTACAAACTTGAACATTACTCTTTCACTTTTCTCACCGACTACAATGTTTCAGTCTTTTTAATGATATGCTTTTTATAAATATTCAACATTTTACATGAAATATATACTTATTCTAAAAAGCTGTATTAATTTGTAAACAATATTTGACTAATGTATCAATATTAATTTCAAAAATGTTAAAATAATAATGCGTGTTTTATAGGATACAAATATATTCAAAGTACATAGAATAATAATTATTACTTTCCATCACGGGGATAATATATGTTAATAGATTAAGAATATCTTAATTACAAATTATATCACTAAAATAAAGAAATACAATGTATAATGTATAATGTAATACGCAACTATCATTGAATAATAATTGTTATGATTATATACTAAGTTGAAATGTAAATTATATGTAAATAATTAAATAATTTATACCAAATAATAATTTATTCCAAATAATGTATATTATTTAAACTTTGAAGACAAAATGTTTCATATAACAAATCTTTTGGATTGATACGTTCAAATTTATTAGGACACTTAGGTATTATTTTGTTATAATTTAAACATTGACAACTAATTTAATAATGCGAGTATTTCATTAAACAAATAGTTCGAATCAAAATATATCCGTAAAAATGTCCTTCCAGTTATACCGAATCAATCCAAATTTAAAAAAACTATTTAAATTAATTCTTTACTAATTATTGACTAATTTTGTAACTTTTCTTAGTTTATTGCGTCATAATGATAATTAGTAAACTACTAACGAATAGTTTTTGTTACTAAAAATAGTAAATATAATTTAATTATAGTTGCAAAAATTAGGAATATTTTTATTCAATTCTAGGAAAACCGTATTGTTATACTTCTTGTATTTCTAGAATAAATTCAAAATATGTATACTTACTGAAACGCGTAAAAATTCGTTCATATTTTTTTAAGCTTTTTGTGAATATATAGCTATTATTATTATTATAAAGTGCTTTTAACTTTTAAGTTATCACTTAATCGTCAATTCTATACATATTACATGAAGAAGTGGAAATGTTTATAACAAAAATAATTATCTGAATTTCCTAGTGTGAACCTTAGAAGGTCTTTATTCGAACACATACCTATATGTATCCTAAAATACATCAGACACCTACCCAATCCAAATGTACACCGAGCATTTGAAAGATTTAACGTATTACATTTTAAAGGTATGTGGTTCCAGTTTTAAATATTAATAATTTTGTAATAACTTTAGATTAATATTTTAGATACAGCTAGTTATATGAATAGTGAACGATAATAGAAGGCTTATATTATTTTTATATACATAAGTACATGCTGTTACATTACATTATTCTATTTTATTTATTGTATTTTAGAATGTTAATTATTTACAATTACAAAATAATTATGTATCTTTACGTATCACAAAAATATATATAATCGCTTAGTTGTATTTTAATCACTATAATGTATGTACAATTATATTTTGATTAACATACATAGACTTCTTAATAGTTAATTAATTACAGTAAAGAAAGATATTTATAATGTTTGTTATTTCAAGATTTGCTTATTCAAAAGATATATTTAATTATATATATCAATTAAAGGATATGCAATACATTAATACATTAAATGGTGTATAATTTTGAAGTAACCTTTTTAATCTCATCGATTTTTTAGTATTTCGCATAAATATGCATGTAAAATAAATAATATGTGAATATTTATTATTAAAATATATTAAAAGGTTCTAATTTTGCGAACTTCCTATCAATTAATTAACTATAAACTGTAATAATCTTCATAATTTGTTTCTAAAGTTTCTAATTGTTTCTAATTTCCCGTAAAGAACCATAATACTTTAAAATAATGATATCCTAATAAAATTAATTATTTTCAGTTCTAATTAGAGTTCAAACTTCTTATTAGGAAAATAAATACGCCTTTGAAGTAATTTTCATTCTCCACTTTTTTTATGAGATATTATATATAATCTGTATGTTCAGAATTAAATACATCTTTCCATCCAACTTTAGGCCGGCTCCATTAAAGATAAAATATACATAGGTATTAGCACATTCGTTTAATGAAATAGTATACATATGTATGTAGACATGTGTAGGCATGATAATATTCTTATGAAATATGTTGTTTAGGAAGTTTGACGAGTGGAGGGTACGAGTATGGTCTGATAGAGTAAGGAACCATTATAAATCGGGAATCAAAGGAGACTCGGGCTCTTTTGTTGTTGTTGCTATGGGCAACATGGCTTCGGGGAATACGAAGTGGTGGTGAAGATTTCTACTCGATGAAGTGGAGGTTCCTGGTAACTCTGTCAATGACGATGGGGTCATCTGTTCCTGGTCCGAGAATCCCAGATCACTAGGCGGACTGCGTACGACGTGAATCGATGTGGATCGATAATCTATGATGGGTGAGTCAGCGCTCCGGGCCCCTGTGTAGTCATTAAGCGGAAAAGTTGCTGGCTGACTACAGGATCGCGTCCGGTTGGCCTCCAGCTGCTGGTTGTAGTCAAAGTAGGACATGGCGAGCAGGTCAAAATCGTCATCGGCATCGTTATCAGCTCCTCCAGACTCGCCACAATCTCCAGTGCTTCCCTTAGGTAGTTGGTAGCCCTGGCCAAACACGACAGGATTTGAGTGAAGGATGGGAGAAAGGGGCGGCGAGAAAGGAGCTCTGATGGACACAAGACAGGAAATGTCTTCGAGAGTAGGGAGGGGAGGAGGGAGAGTGGAGAAACCCACAGGACCGGTCATTTGGGGTAAAGTAATCACCGGGTCCTGGTAGGAACCGCGACCTCCGTGCCCCATGGTACTGGCGACTGAGGTAATGACACTATTAGCCAGGTTGGTTGAACCGGTCAGCTGGGAGGAGCTGGCTGCGCTCGAGGAGAATCTATTCCCGCCCGAGAAGGCAGACAAGATGGTGGTATGTGTAGAGAGGTCAGAACCTACCTGCAAATGTGGAGTTACGAACTATAATATGATATAATTATTGTTTAACCAAGTTCAAACAAGTTCACGAAACTTTATTCTCAGGTAATTATATACAACAAATATATATATTGAAACTCTCTTGAAGATTATAGTTTAAAAAGTAATCAGTACAACTTCAAATTAGATAAATATAACATTGATGCATTTAGTTAATCAGCAGAGGGTTTTTTGTTCATATGTTTACAAAAAGTTTCTTTTTTAGATCAATCCTCATTCAACTACCAGATGGTCTAATCATGTAATTAATAAATTATTAATTTATTCGTTTCACAAAAAGACAGTCATCCGGAAATCTGCGACATTTTATATTGTTTAGAATGTTTAATATTGTTCAGTTAAAAACTTTTACTTAGGATCAACTCAATGATTGATTTTATAAACTGCCTCCTCATTGTCAAAAAAACGCCGTTTGTCATTCCCACACCTCTGAAATATTATTTTAGAGTCAATTTATGCAAAAGAGCAATACTAGGAATAACAGTGTCGCAGTGACTACTATAATGATACATTGCAGACTACTATAATGAAACATTGCAGACTACTATAATGATACATTGCAGACTACTATAATGATACATTGCAGACTACTATAATGATACATTGCAGACTAATAAACCAGCTGAACAGTGCCGCAGTGACTACTATAATGATACATTGCAGACTAATAAACCAGCAACCCAAGTTGGAATCCTCATTCTGTTAATAATAACGTCATTCACGATTTTTATGATTGTTGAAACTCAATTACTTACACTTTATGCTTTTTTATACAAGATACTTATATAAACAATATGCTTGTATAACAATATATTAAATTAGAACAACTTATAACAATAAATATACTTATAAACAAGATTAACTCATACAAGTGGCAGCAATTAACCTAAAACATGCAGGAAACTATAATACAATTCACCTGGTTTACTCTAGAGCGAAGCTCAATATTAGCGGAATTCTTGCGGCTCGACAGTACTGACTCGCTCAGTCCTCGAACTTCTTCCCCACCTCTTTGCGGATTCTGTTGATTCTGTTGTTGCTGCTGCTCTTCCTGGGTAGAGCTTACGACTTCAAGCTGGTGCTGTTGAAGTCGCTGAATCTTGTTGATGAGCTTGCTGTGTTTGTTCGTCTGCGGACTTCCTGTGTCCTTGTTCTGTAGTTTGCATTTGAGCTTCTCTTGAAACTTCTCCTGACTATCACGAAGTGCCTCAATCCATGTGAACTGCAAATGGATTAATTATTTCACATATATAGTATAGAAATTCGTTTTACTGTATAAACAGAGATTATTTAAAGGTTTAAAGCAATTTAACCATTTGAAGAAGTAAGACTCTGGTTACAAATCAATACTTAATTATAATCTTCAGAAATATAATTTCCATGATATTTTTCGTAACTAAAATTAGTAATTGTAATTATTTGTTAATATTTTTTAATTGGACGTTAAATAATTATATATATTTAATTCTATCCATACCGGACCTTTTCGGTCATCCATATCCTGGGGAAGGGCTCATTTGGTGTATCCGCCACCCTCCAATATAATTTTAAAACTTTATAATGAAGTAAAAATTGTTGTCTTCACACGTAGTTAAATCCAGATATTTGGTAACAAATTTATCTGAAAAATTATATGAAACAAATTTTTAAACAGTTAAACATGTTTATTATTCTCCTTTTTTTAAATAAAAAAATTTTGAAAAATTATTTTGTCATATTTTTTGCAAGAAAATTTATCTTTATTGTACTTTGTGAGACTTTATAAAAATGAAATTAATCCGAATTTTATCAATTTCGAGTGAGATACACATTTTTTATTTAAAAATAATTCTTTGTTAATATCTACAAAGGGATGCATTTTTAAGGTGTGGTCCACTTTGGATGCACAACACTGAATATAGCGATAAAAGTTTTTAATTTTATTGTAGAAAAATTCACGGAAGTCTACATTGCTCCATTTCTTATTTGAAAATCACAGCAATAATGCGGAAGGGTTAAGATTGACTCAATTAATATGCCACTTGCATACAACTGTCAAAAGAATCCAAATTTAAAAAGATCTTCAAACACATTTAAGAACAGATGTATATTTATAATTTAAATACTACCTAATATACCAGCATAATTTTCTAAAAAAATCATTTTGTTGAATTTTTGTTTTATTTATGAAAAATACAAAAAATTGTAACTTTTTAATTTTGTTTTCTAGTTTTCTAGATTAGGTTTTATTCTGCTTCAAATACAACTAAATCTGTAATTAAGAAAAGCACTGTGTTAAATTTTAACATACAATAAGTTATATTTCTGAATGTCTTAGACAACACATAGAATAAATTTTATTAAAAAGAAATTTAATAAGTTTATGATAACATCAGTACATGAATATTTTTGCCAAATGGGAATAGATTCGTGCTAGTAGGTTTATCAATTTATGTAAAATTTGTACTCTTTGTTGATATATGAATTTAGGTATATCATACATTTATAATAAACTTTATTAAAAAAAATTTTCCATAATTTATTGGTATTTGCTTATTTACGTACGTACACGTTATTTGTAAAATTGTTTCTTAAAATTAATAGGTTAAATAATACGATACTTACGACTAATTACAATATAAAGTATATAAATAAATCACCCTCTATAATAGAAGTCTGCTTATAGATGTGGAATAAAACATTTTGAATAAGTCTTATTCAACCAAATGGAAGGACAAATATGAGCATAATTGATGGTATATTAAGATGTGTCTAATTATTTAATATTTGGTATCTCTTTAATATATTTAAACTCTATTGAATAGGACTCTATTCAAAGTCTCCTTACATAGCACACTATAATGCTAAAAATTAAAGATAATTATAAAATTATAAAAGGTTGCACACAATAATGCTAAAAATTAAATGTAATTATAAAATTAACTAAAAACATAAATAATCGATGCTTAAATAATTTCTGTTATGTAGTTGTTGTACAAACTTAGTTTTCCTAATTTTTCTCCTTATAATGTAAAGCTACATAGACAAAACAACTAATTGTTGCATCGATCATTCAGGACAATAAAGCAGGCTGACAGCGGAGGTAGGCTAGGCAAAGTTAAATCCACAAGTCACACTGAAAGTGTTTGCAAACAACAAACGTTGACGGAACTCCGAGAAAAAGGAGTATAACTTTGGAAAATAGAAAGTGTCTGAGTAATTCTATTGAATTTGGTATTGCTCTTAGTAGAATGTACACATCTTTTGGATTGAAATTGCAATGAAGTAATTAACGTACATGAATGCATTAAATAAATATTATTCATTTTTAAATACGTGATTATTTAAATATAGTATTGATAAATGAATGAATGGTCAATAATGCCGGCTATATTGAGGGGGGGTAGCCCGGCGGTAGAGTGTTGCACTGGCGATCAGATGGCAGTGTGAGAGTGGGTTCGATGGGTATAATATGGTCTCTTAAGTCTCAATCCCTCTATGGTCTCTGGTCTCAATCGCTCTTATTGATTTCATATAATTCGCGTAGTAAATGTTCTTCAATATAAAATCGTTTTATTTTAATAAATTTCATGCAAATGTGTTAACAAAAAGTAATATATAATATTTATATTAAATTAAGTTTAAGATCAAATATATATTTGCATTGAATTTTAATATAAGTAAGTTGTCCGTAAAATATAATTCATTGCGTACGTATATATCTAAAACTTTTTTACTACATAAACTGTTTAATTGATTTAAATATTGGTTAACAATATTTTGCAAAAAATTTTCGAGTATCAAATAGTAGTATTAAACTGTATACATAGAAACGATAAGAGTAACAATTTTGTATTTAATTACTTTATGCTTTGAACATTTCGTCCACCTTTATCGTCCTTTCGTCCACATGTTCTATATATATATAGACTAATTTAGACATTCGTCTATTGGCGCAATTTCTGAAGTGTTTCATAAAATTCAGTAACACTGAATGAAATACATCGTTTTAACCTGGAGGGGTGATTAAATGAACCTGATATGCGGATTCATATGAAATTTCCATTAAAGAATATTTCTGAAATATTGCTCTTGTATTACCTTACATACCAATTATATATATCAAATTTCAATATTACATCGCAAATGCTATGTTGTATTTATAAAATTATAAGCATTACAGTGCAGCATGCGCATATATAATTATAAATATAAGTACTAATGTCAAATTTATTTCATGTATAAATGTGGGCTATCTATAACCGTTGTTTGCTACTTTATATTTTATATTTGTTGTATTAATTACTTTTACTAATTAATGTCTTTTTTGAAATAAAAAATATGTTTTTAATTATTACGCTTATAGTATCATTTGCTAATATATCAACATCCTTAATGTATATAATAATATTCCCTATTCAAATAAACGCATTTTGTATATTATACTTAAAGAAATAAAATCCACATGTAAATGAAAACCCAAACTTTTAAATGCACTATATATAGTATAATCTACTAATGCAATATAATAATAATCAAAGAAAAACTAAACAAACATAAATGTTATACTGTTAAAAAAATTATATTAAATATGTATGGCTAAAGCCCTTTAAAATAATATACTGCGCCTTTTACATTGCAAATTGAGTCACAAAGTACAATTCCTCATTTCTTTATATATATTCACCTATTAAATAATTACAGTTTAATATCAAAGCATGAATAGTTTTTTTTGAATGGAGAAAAATAATTGTAATTTAAATTTGATTGAAAATAAATTAGTTAGAATTACAATTTATACTTTAAATTTTTCTAACTTAAGCTACAGCAGAGTATAACGTACGCAAAGTTTTAAACAAGAGGCTAGAAATAGATATCTGCACGAATTCACAGGAACAAATTTATCAATACATTTTAGTGGTATTTTGAAATGATTCAAAGAGACTTTACGCAATAATCTCAAATAATGTGACTATACATGTGGTTACTACAGTTTGATCATCCTATATCAACAACAAAAAACGAATATATGACTAAAAGTGGATAATCTAAGATGCTTTTAATAGCCATATATTATATCAATTAATAATAAAGAAGCATACTTAATAGCAATATTACTTAGCAAAATCATATTTTAATCATAAATAAACAATATGTATAATTAGTTATATCAAATTTGAATGCATACATTAAAATGATTCACAATATATAATGCTCTCATGAATTTATAATTGGGAAATATATAAAAAATCAAAATTGATGTATCCATACTTCTTCTTTATTCTCTAAAAGAAATGTAAGCAAATTCCCAAACATAGTAATGTTAAATTTGACGCTAAATTTCACTTTTTGTCTTCATAAAATATTAGTAATATATGTATGTAGAAGCATATAAATATTTCCCATTTTATTCACATACATAAGCATGACTTTTGTCAAAGTTTTATTCACAAATTCTTTATAGTGATATTTTAAAACTTTATTTAAATCTACAGTACAAAATTTTAAAAATATTTAATTAAAAGTTAAAAAAATGACGCAATTATTTAGCATAATAATTCTTAAACGTAATTGACTGCTCTGTTACTTCGAAATTTAGTAATGTTAAAATCCACTGTATGATCGTGGATAACGCAATCACTGAACGATTGATGCCCAGACTTTGAACAATTCGAAACGCGTACCCTGTTATTGTTAATCGGTCTCAGTTGTAATTATGTAATTATGTATGTACTTATTATATAGTACCTACTATCTCTCTCACAATTAGTCTGTTAATATTATTCATTGCTGTAATCGCTTGTATAATACATAATGATGACTAATATTTTATTGAACCCCAGTCTGCCTGAAGATGTCTCTATATAATACAGACGAAAATATTCACAGTTATTCTTCATTCATATTAATTTATTATTAAATCCGGGTTTATCGTCTAGGAAAAAAATGCGAAAACTGTTCTAACTAAGTTAGAAGTTCCTCAAGACTGGGAGCTCCTAACTTTTAGTAGTGTTTCACAATGGTTGGAGGAGGTCCTAACTTAGTTAGGACGGTTTTGCATTCGACCCTAAAACTTATTTTACATATCATTAGGACAATGAGATTCCATGGTTAGACTTATAAATATATATATTAGTTTTATTTATTTGACTATAATGTAGTCTCTCAATAAATATGACTTTTAAAATATTTATTTAATATACCTTTCCATTATCGGTGGTCGTCTGAAGAGTGAAGACTCCAAGAATTTGTTGGAACCGACTGAGATGCACTAACACGAAAGCATGTTTCAATCCGTTCGCTGAAATGGACAAAAATATGGTAGAGTAAAAAATAGAATAATAACTATGTCTATGCATTTTTCTCAGGTAATTATGCAAATACTAGAGCTTTTATATTGATTATAATATTGATAATTTACTTATATTACACTACTTTTAAAATGATTAAAACATGAATTCTTACTGAATACAAATATTCCTACGTTATTTAATTATAGAACATTTTACTAGTGTACGCAAAATTATTTCCTTATTAAATGAATTGGTTATAAAAATTCTTATTTGCGATTGTATGCATATATCTTCATAGGTTATTATTACATTGCCTGTGTAATGAAATCATTCAGAGTAAATTCTTTATTTTTAATCTTTCAGAAAGTGTAATATACAATTGCTATAGTATAATTAAAATGCTTAAAAAAATATTATTCATGTTAAAGAATGCATTTTTTATTATTCAAAATTACTCCATAAATAACATAAATAAATAGTCGTTATAAAATAACTTCTTATAAAGTGAATGCAAAGTAAAAAAATTGTATATTGAAATATGTATTATTACTATGCAAATTATATATATATACTCGTATATATATATAAGCATGCTTCAATGAGGACTGACTACGAATGTATATATAAGCATGCATATGTTACATAGCATATCTGCTCCTAATTATTTATTAAAATCGCACTTATACATAATGCAATAGTATTCAAAATTACTAAAAATAATATATATACAGTAATACTGTTTATAATATTATATAATAATTATTGTTAATATTATTATTCTCTATAATATAAAAATAATTGACTGATATAAAGATTAGAATAATTATGTTTATGTACTTTTTAATAAGACGTAACATTAAATTAAGAAACAAAATACCTTGTGAAATTTAGATTTTAACTCTTTAATAAATAAATAAAATCCTAAATTTTATATTACAATATTTATGGTAGGAAATTCTACCAATATTAAATTAAAATTCTACAAATCTGAAAAACGTAAAATTAAAATAAAATAAAATATAGAGGGATTGTAACTTCTTGCTAAAAGTTATCAAACAATACAAATTGGCACATAAAGAAATGCAATCGATTGGAAATATTTTCTATGTTATACGTTTTATTTTACCATAAATATAAGTCTTCAATCCTGAATGAATTATTTATTTATATTATGTAGTTAAACAGAACTTATTGCGCTCTACGAGATGCCTCATTATGCGAAGTAATTTTCCTTTCTATCTATATTAAATGCATGTACTTTTATGAACTAAACATCAAAGTTAAATTTTCTTTTATGCGACCGCATTTCTCAAATTAATAAAAAACATCGACGTGGTTTTCAAAATATTTACAATAATCTTACTACTGTTTTCTAGGCGCAGAAAGAAAAGTTCTTGTTTTAAACAATATTTGAATCGTTTTCTATTTAAGTATATAAATTTAGTACAGTATATATATCAAAATTTTGAAAAAATGGGAAAAAGTCTACTTTGGAATCATAGTATCGTCAAGCAATGAAATAATTTTGACTGTTTACTGTCGCCTAATCAATAAATTAAACAATTTTCAATGAGTAAATAAATTAAGTACTTATAAAATATCTTCTTTAAATAATAATACTGATTATGCTAAATGTATACACTAATATATTTAAATATGTTAGAGCTATTATTTTAATTCCTTTAAAGCATTGCTGATTAATAAAAAATTAACAATCCTTACAAAATGGTATTTTTAATTATATTATAAAGTTTTCTTTAGCTAGCAAAAATGTGGCAGATATATATTTATTTACTATTATCCTTTTTAAATTTAACATTCTCAAGTATATTAATACCTTTAGATATAAATTGCAATTAAAGCACAGTTTTGTTTGACAAATGCATGACTATCACTTTGCCAAATTATACAAATGTAAATATTACATTAAGCAAAATATTAAACATTTAAAATTAAATTATAATAATGTACATGGTGTCACATTAAATTTAACAATTAAAATATAATAAACTTTTAAATAGAAAATATTATTCTGAATTTCAAAAGAATTTAATAGAATGAAATTTCTCGAGCAACATTATTGGATAATAGTTTTAGGAAAAATAAGCTTTGCAACTGGATATACTTTTATTAATAGACATTTAATAATAAATTTCCCAATGAAACTTAATTTATTTAATTATTATTAATAATATTTTTATAAACAATTTTCGAAATGTTTTACTTACATAATAAGAGTATAATAATGCATTTTAAAGCTATCAAATCTAGTGTAACGTGCAGTGTTAACAGTACAGTAATATACATTAATATGCATTATATATTGTGAAATGAAGAAAATATTATATAGTAGCAAAACAGATTATGCAAAATAATTATTCGATCAAAACATAAGTTAAGCACGTAAGTCAAATAAAATGTATGTAACAACGCCCTATTATATGTGTAAATTCACAAGCATGACAATTCTATAGACATAAGATTATATGATCTAAACTGGTATTTTTGCTGAAACACACCTTTCAGGCGTTAATCTCTTTAATATATGTAAGGCAAATAGATGTTTTCTATGTATTTCTTAGAAAGGTTAAATCCATCCTTGGTAAAAAATCCTTCATTGGAGGTAGAAAAATAGGCTTTTGTGTTTATAATGCCTCATGTTCTTGGATCAGAAAAATACATTTTAATTTGTTAATTAGATATTTTCTTTATCATTGCAAACGATGGATATATTTTAAAATATTGATTGGTAATATTCTCAGTCATGATTATTTAAGGCATATTCAGTTTTTCAAAGAAAACCAATTAAATTCTAGATTACCAGTGTAGATAATATATATGCATAACTATATTATATTAGTAAATGTTAACTGTGCGTTAATCAAGACATCTGCTGCGATGATATATACTTCAGCATATACTACTAAAAGCAAAAGGTTCACTGTGGATATTGTTGTTTTAACTCGGAGTTATATGAAGATATAAAGTCTGCATACATATTGTAGAAAAAAGCCAATAAAAAATTCAACTAAATACAAAATCTACAAGGAAACTACGGTTTTAGTGAAACAAAAGAAACATATAAAATCAAGATAAAATGTATTTTGTGCATTTCTAACTTTATTCTAAAGCTGCAAATGCAAATACAATCTAAATAATACATGGGAGTTATATTTTTAAATTATAAAGGAAAATATAAAATCCAAGAAGAAATCGGAAGTAAAAAAAATATTGGTTCACTTATACGTTCACAAATAATGTATAATAAATGTTGGTTAAAATCTGGAAGGAATATTAGATGTAAAATTACTTACATGCATACATAACACATTTAGAAAGCCAAATCGTAGAACAACAAACATTATTCTATTTAAGTATTAATTTTGTAGAAAAATGACTTCATTTATAAAATAGTCTCTAAATTTAAAAACAAACAAGATAAACTGAGAAATTATTTTATCAGTTAATATATTGATTTTACCAGGATATCATAATTTATGTAGGTACTACTTTCAAACAAAACTTGTAAATTGTTATCAATTGATAAACTATAGACACACAACTAACATATTTATTCGTGCGTAATTTAGTTTAATAATTATTTAATAAGTCATACTTATACTAAGTCAAACTGTCATAAATATTGTGATATATTCATTAAAAACAAATAAAAAGAGTTAATTTAAAAATGTCTTTTTGTATATTTTAAAAGATATATTTTAGTAAAAATTATTCAGCTCACGTTTGTTAATTCAGTCAAAGTATCGTGTTAAGAATAATTGAAGATTTGTATTTTTAGAAAGTTTCAAATTTAAAAATTCCATTTTATCTAATTGAAAATATAAATTTTTATCATTCAAAAAACCAAAATACGTGCATTAATATATGTAGACAGAACAAAACAGCTTATCGATGTTTAAATGTAATTTTAATCTTTCATTGATTCAGTCGATATTTGAAAATCTCAGGCAATGTTCTAGATTATAAGAATTCTTTAAAGAAAGTAGTTTGTGAAGTTAAAATCTGTGAAATTATTATATTCAGTAAAGTTAATAGATTATAAGTAAAAGGTTTTCCTTTTATAAGAATGCAGGCTGCATATCTGAAGTATGCTTATTTCTGTTACGTCTTCACAATGTTTCCATGACTACTATATAATTATAGTATGAACTGGTGTACAATGCACCATTATATTTATCTGTTTGCTTTTAATGAAGCTGTCTGAATATATATAAATTATTTAAAGAGACTGACGAATTCCATAATATTGTTATCCTAGGATTGCTACTGATGTATACGCTGACTACAGGAATTTATAATGTAAAAATAAACACAGAAGAGAAGAACATGTACCAGGGTTGTGTGTACATGCATTTTTGGACCAAAATTTAGGATGCGTCAAACCAAAAGGAGTAACCCGATTTTTCGAAAGGTTGGGAAAACTGCCTTATTGTTTCATAATATGTGTTACCAAACAAAGATATATTGTAATGAATTTTTTATACATGGTAAATTCTTCCAATATTATGTTAAATTTATTAGTTTAAACAATTTTGGCGTCAAAGCAAGATACTTACTTTTAATATGACAAATTTTACTATAAAAGATCACCCCGTCAGATAAAAAGGAAATATCTGAAGTAAATGTAGTATTATTTGCTTCTATTGACTAATATTTCAATATTTGAACAATTCATATTATTTTTATAATGATATATACAGTATATTTTTGAAGAATCATAAGATGAGTTTGTAATTTTAGTTATCAAATATTTGAAAAATATACTAATGAAGGATATAATTACGTTGTAAAGTTATCATTGAATTTTGAATAAAAATAAATATTTTTTATATAATCTGAGCGCATCTTTGAAATACATTATTTCTGAAAAACATATAACATAGTTTTCATACATGATGTATAAGATAAATTACTTATTCTAAAGGAATCTGTTACATTGAGTACGTATAACTTTTATATAGAAAATGTCGTTAATTGATTTATATTATAATTTTTTATACAAATTTAAAACAAATAACCATGTACGTTTCACATTATTTACTTTAAATAATGTATTATATCTTAAAAGCGATGTATAGTAATACACTTGAAATATATTACAGAAACTTGTAACTAATAAAAATTAATGTTTACATTGCTTTATTTACATGTTTAAAATAGTTTCATTTAAGCTGTATTAAAAATAATTGATACAATATATTGTCTAATTATTAAGAATAAATATTAGTTTTACATACTTTCTGTTTATTCAACTAAAACCGATTTTATAATTATGAAATGCTTGGTCATAAGAAAATAGCTCAATTTATTCACTTTAAATATTACAATATCAGAATATGTTAGCATACGAATATTAAGAATAGAATACGAATACCGTCCTAACTATAAAGTTAGGAGCTCTCAGTCTTGTTTGGAAGTTTGGACAGTTTTCACATTCCACCCTTAGTCAACTTGTTTCCTTTTGATATGACATTGCCAAATAATATCTGATTGAAATGCCTGGTCGGTATAGTTGCTTCCTAAACATACCACTTGCAGATAGAAACATGAAGCACTCATAATTGTACATAATTAACATATATCGAATCACATATATAAGATACATATAAATAAGTTTATTGCTGCAAAACAATTTTTTGTGAAAATCGACTTACTGCCTTTTAATATGACACAGCTAAAATATATTCCTTTTCAGTCTTTGCTTGTTAACTTCATTCATTGATGACAAATGTTTGAAGTAAAAAGAATAATGGGCATCAAATTAATCTAGATATTGAGTAAAATATTTTAAAACAACTGATTTTTTTGTGGATTGATGACAACACTTTCCTTAATGACAATGTTATTCAGTCAAAGATAGTTATTCATATTGTATAACAACACGTTTTGATACACATAAATTAAATATAATATATGTATTTTTTAAATTCATATATGAAGTCGTTAAATTCTGTAATACTATTAAAAATTTGGCTAAATATATGGCTTTATTTCTAGTCTTAAAAATGATCGATCAATATAAAATTTTGCAATAATTTTTTTTCACAAATATTTTTAATCAATAAGCATTATTGATTTACAGTTTTAAATATTACAGTTTTACAAGAATTGTTTTATTAAAATTTAAGTTTAGACCAAATGCTTTGTAATTTACCATATTATAATATTAAGACCTAAAGCTATTTCAAAATATATTTAATGTTAAGCACATAAAATACGTTTTAATTATAATGCGCTATATGATACTAAATTATGTATGTTTTCTAATTAGAAAAATTACGAGTATTGATATAGATCAATAAATTATGGAAACATGTACATTGTATACCTCATAAATTATATCACCAACAAAACTGTCCTGAAAGTCTGAAACTTGGAAAAATACAAACATATAAATCGTTGTTGACTCCCAATATACCTTTGCTGTCTATGTCAAATACATGTCATCTGAATACTACATAAAATAATTACAATGATATAAATGTAAATAAAATGTGGAATAAAAAATTTAAAGCGAACTTTTGATATATGTATGAAAAGGCTAATTAAGTGTAAGAATTATACACAAATCATTGTAAATAACTATTTGTCGAAATACCTCATCTGTAACAAAAATCTCTAAAATTATAGGCTAATATTGTGAATGTTGTTAATTAGTAAGAAGTCAAACTAATAAAATATAGATATAAATGTATCAGCTTTCACATTGTTCAGAAAAATATGAGAAGTACATTTTTATTCTTATGTGAAAACAACATTCTAATTATATATTTGAAGTGCTTGGTGCGAGCATCTCAGTCACTAGTAATTAGTATTAATGTTAAAAATAATTTTTCTCATTAAATACTAAAATCATAAATACCATTGTTATTTTGTGAAATAATAATCAATAAATCTGATAAAAGGTATATAATATAGGTTAACTATCACCTTTTTATAAAATATGTGAGGAAAGCGTTTTTATACTTATGTGAAAACAACATTATAATTATATATTTGAGGTGCTTGGTGCACGCGTTTCAAACAGTAATAATTAGCATTAATAGTAATTTTAGTCATCCACGCAACATTGTGAAATGAGTAAACTTAACTTAATATAAACTTTTTCAAACAAATAGGATTCGCGACCAAGGTATTTAAAATGTCAAGAAGAAACAAACATATGAACAAAATATTTTTACACAATAAACTTTATTCATTAAATTTAGAATTGGTTTGGCAAGAAAATTATCCAAAATTTACATAACTAGTATATATAATATTTTGTAATGACTCAGATCTAACTTGTCAATGTCATAAATACGCTAAAAATGAAAAAGAAAACGTTACAACATGGTTCATCTTATTGGTTATTTTTGTTTGTCTCTGATTTACTTACGCGGCCCTACAACCAAACTGTGACAATTTTACATGTGGTGTGTGAAAAGGTATGTAAATGGTATTACTCACCATTCCCTTCGACAAAGCCGATGTCATGGATACTGAATCGGTCCAAAGCGATTGGCTGACGATAGACAATGAACAATGCGCCGTCGGTCGGAGAACGCGGCTGATAGGTCGGGACGTCCGGGATCGATTTCTGCCCGCAAAAACAATCACATTCAGTGAAAGAAGTTGGATCAGGTACAACACCACCTACTTTCTTGGGCGGCTTCTTGATCCGTGTCAGCAGGAAGAAGTCGTCGAAGAGGAAACCATAAATCTCAACGATTTTGTTTCCGTCTAGAGATAAGACGACATTAATTGCAACAATAACAATTGAACTTCCCTTGTGCAGTGATAATATATTTTGGTGAAAATTATATGTAAGCATATGATTGTGTACATACATATAAATTACACATTATTTAAATCATTCAGATTAAAAGAGATTAAAGTGATACAAATTCGAATTTAAAACATTTTAAAACTAGCAATGAAATATATTAAACAAAAAGAGAGTTGATGTGAAATAAAAGTACGTTATCTTAATTTTAACTTATATTCTAGCAACTTAGAAACCAGTTTTAAATATCAGTTTTCTCACTTTATTAAACAACATTCGATTGTGTAATTCATAACTATAAATGCAACATGTTTCGTTTGTATCAAGAATTTCATATTTAAAAGCTGAAGACAAAAACGTTCTGCAATTAGTAAAATAGCAAATTACGTATGTAATTTTTTATTCCTAAAATAGTATGCCATAAATCATGACATTATTATCACTAAACTTGGATATATCAACGACAGTACTTATATTTTCTTAAATTCAGTTAAAATCCTTAAATTTTCTTTATCTTCTATTGCTTTTTTAAATAGTCAATAAACAGTAAATAAATAGTCTAAAATTATATAATATTTATGAATATATATATAGTAATTTTATTTTTTCAGTAAGTCTATTATATATAAAATAAACAATAATATTATATTATGTCCAATAGCCAAATATTAAGCTTATTCCAGTTATAACTTTATAATATTCTGAAAAGATTAAGTTGATGCAAAATATGTTATTTCTAGTCATATCGAAAGTTCAGTTTTATGGCTTACTTTTTTAACACTAATATTGTAAAACGTATATCCGATTTAAGCAATGACAACTTTTAGAATAGAAATTGAAAACAACTTGTTTGCAATACAATGTCTGCACGTCAGGCAAGGTAAATCCTGAGCAAGGAAAGAAATAACTTGTTGGCAGTTAATAATTCTGTTTCTTAGTTTTCATCGGAAACATGCTAAAAATGAAGTATAGAGTATGGTCTTTTATAGACAAACGAGTTACTTTAATGAAACAGTTATTTTTTGTTGTTACAATGTTAAAATTACACCTTTTATTATGCACGTCAATTTTTATCCTTCGATAACTTGTAGTTTTGGAGATTAGAGTTATTTTTCACCGCATAACAAACACGACACAGATTAAGAGAGGCGGTTAAGAAGACAAAGTTTGCATTTTCTCTTCAATTCAAAGAGATTCACCCGCGCAACAAAATGATATGGTCGTGCAAAGCCTGAAATTAAACTAATATGAAGGCTTAGAAAAAACAAAAGAAACAGCTGAATGCAAGAAAGCACAGCTCAAACTATTTTCTTTTAGGGACGCTCATGTTTTTCTCTTCTGTTTATCGTTTTATCCTTTTACTGCCTCTATTCTGCCGACTGTTATTTTTAATTACTATGTACAGGGAGCATTCTACAGTTACTACTGCATCTATACCGCCAGCTAACTACATTATACAAATAGAAAAAATAATAGCACGGAACTCCCTCTACCCTCTACCTTTCTCTAGTTCCAAGTTTCAGGGATACATTTATAATAAAATGTCACATGGAGACACCATGTTCTTCGTTATATCATTAGGAAGAAGAAATGATTGAAATGGAGAAGAAAACCAAATTTGTGTGGATAATAATGAAAAATAACAGATTTTGCAGTTATTCTTCAAATTAATAATAAATCCCCATCTCTTATACAAAGAGTAGAAATATATTGTTGTGATCTTTTGTGGTGTAGCAAAATGGCAGTCTTTGAATGGTAAAAAATGAGTTCCTAAATATAGCGGAGAAGTGCACTAATTAGAAAGGTAATTAAATATGTTGATGACTTTTGTAGTATTTATTTAAAATATATTATAGGAATATATTCTGCATATTCTATATACTATATGCTACATTATATACTAAATACCTATAGGAATATTTTTAAGTATGGGAAGAATCTTACTAATCTTTTTTGACAATTAATTTGTCAATTTTCTAAATTTAAAAATGTAGGGGTAATAAATTTTTATAATTTTTTAAGGATATCCTATTTTATTTATTGTGTTATCTCTGACATCTACTGTACAATTGAAAATCATAGACTAATTAAATATTCTATTAATACTCTATGACTGAATATATTCAACGTAATTTCTACAGTTAATCAATTTTACACTACGTCATCATTAGTTAGCATTATTATCTAATAAACTTTAAAGAATTCTAGAAATAAATAATACTCAAAATCTTACATCCTGCAATATCATTTCCACGCCATAATGAGTGTAGCAGACTTCAACTTCATCATTCCAATATTTTATCCAAAGATATTGTACATATATTAAATCAGCTATTTAAGGTTTATCTATGGTTCTATGGTTCTATGGTTCTATCTATGGTTTTATCACGTCTAAACAGTTATTAATAGTTACTCGTATAAGTCATCATTAATTTTTTTCTTAAATTCATAAATACATAATTTTCGCAGTTAAGCCCTGTATTTTACACGTATATCAATTCGGATTAATGCTTTTTGTATAATTTTATAAATTCTAATAAATCATACGTATGTATATTTAGACGTCTATCTATTGAAAAATGGAACACACAAAAATGGTGCATATTATTATAAACTGTGCAATATAACGCTGGACATAATTTTGTTACAAGTGGAATTATAAGATATTATATTGTAATCAACTAAAGTATACGTAGTAATGCATTGAATTACAAAAGACTACTAAATAAAAGTACGCATTGCAGTTCCGAAAACATGCACAAAATGTACTTTTTAGCTAAAGGAACAGTTGTAAAAATGCAATTTTATCAATGTTCCCCGATTTTTATCCCTTTCTTCTTGATAATTTTCATCGTTTATTGCTTTTCTAATTTTTATCTCTACTGTATCTACTGGTGCTTATCATACTTAGCTCGTTTGATAGTTCTGCATTTTTTTACAAGGAAATTCATTTGGTATACTTCTGAATACTATTCACTCGCTTATGTCCAGTTACTCTCTGGATTTCTCCTGTGGTGTATATACATATATAGATTGTCTGATAAATTGGATACTATTATAGCTCGAAAACAGGAATTCATCTACATTTGAGACAGATAGGTCCACTTGGAGACTGTTTTCATCGTGTATTCAAGCGTGTTTTTACCCAAAAAGATATGTATAATAATACCATGAGAAGTTTGACTTTAGACTAGGTTATGGTTTTGTAAAAAAATATTACTTTTGAAAGTTACAGTTTTCTGCAGCTACTAGACAATGCATTACCTTCGTAGTTGTCGCATGAACATTATTTTTATGATCAGAGATCACGAGATTGACGAACTTGATATCACCTTTAAGTCACATTTGTATAGAATCTTTCATCAGTGAATTTCTTATCCACTTGCGCCTAAGAAGTACAAAATGGTATGCAAAAAAATAGAAACTCTCTTACTGCAATATTTTAGTAATTTGTCTGTCAAAATAAGTATTCAAATGTTGCATATAATTTTAGTCAATTGCGGCTGATCTTCGCTTAGCGTTCGTTATCATTGAACAATTCTCTTGCAAACATTTTCCACGCATTGCATTAAGGGTATTATTTGACCAACAAAATCCATCCCTTACATATTATTTATTTTCCAGCATGCAGACAAGTAGCGCTGAAAAGAAACCGAGCGCAAATCCCACGGCTGTGCGAAAATTGATTCCCATCTACTTTTATTAAGCAGAAATAACTTAAAGCTTAAAGAAAACCTTAATATTTTTTCACATAAAATTTTGTTTGATTGTAAGATTTTTATTACTTCTTGATGCATCTTCTATATCTTTAATTTCGGTAAGCACGAGCTCAGTTAAACTGGGGTAGTGAATTTCATGCTTTCATACATTTAAAATATTCTCATCAATAACTAATAATTTAATCAAAATAATTATATATTTTGCCTAATGCATCTAATGCGTTTTCAATTTGTTTTAATAATGTTTTTACAGCATAATCTTCTCTTATAATATTCGGTTCAACCAGAATTTATATTTGTCTACATAAGTCTACTTTAGAAAAACATTAGCGATATACACAATTATTTATACAATACATAAAATATATCATATAGTTACTAAGGGTGCTCCTAGAATATTTGATATAGGGGAGCACAATACTTTGCGGAGGCGCACAAAGTTAAAGGTAGAAGAGCGATATAAGAAGGAGTATTATTTTCAGGCAACAGGCGCATAGTTTATCACAAAAAGGTGCTTCTTACTAGTCATTGTTACATTTTAAAAAAGGCGCCAAGATTGATCTATGGAGAGCACGTGCAGTCCAGGCTCCCCCCTGGGACTGCTACTAGTTAGAATAAGATCTTACAGTTGACTGCGAGATTATTTAAGTCTAATCGAACTAAAAGACGATTACTTCAATTTTCAAATTTTAATAGTTCCGATGACTAGCAAGGTGCATTTAAATGTTCGTTTACGATAACATTAATGTCCTCTTAACAAATTATGAGCATCTATTGTAATGAGTCACACACAGATAGGATACTACTACAGAAACTGTACTTTGGTACCTCAGGTGGTGTAACTATAGGATTGCCTACCAGAGAGAAGAAGACTGCCTTCGTAGAGAAGTTGCCGTTTGGGGTTGGCGATGAGTCGTTCGCAGGGCTGTCGGGAAAGAATGTGTTTCAGAAATTCTGGGATGAAGATCCTCGGCTCTATCTCCGTGATCGAAGGCCAGATGAGTTGAAGCTGGATCTCCTGTAAACGTTCAAAATTTTTGAGCCAACGGAGTTTAGCGTCAAGACTTTCTGGTAGGGAAAGGTGGGAAGAGAATCAATAGTTATGTAGCACTCGTATCCGTTAAACACATTTTCTGAACTCAAAATAAAATTCAAAATCACAAAACGTAGATTAAATGAGGAATACATATATAAAATTTAGTTTAATTATTGAAATTTTCGATGCGCTGATTACAGAGTTTATATTTATTTGTTGTTGGGATTATACCGTGTGGCTAATATTTCTTCATTTTATCGTGCATTGAGATTGTATATAAATAATTTTTTTAATTAATTTATCAAATATTTCACTTAGTCTGTCACAATAAAGTTATATAGCACATCATTATGTATATATATATAATTGTATATAATTGTAGTAAACTAAAATAATTATAATAAAAATAAAAATGTCTTCTAATAAAATCTTTGTATATAATAAACGCTTCATATTAAACACACATTATATAACATTTTCATCAATTTTTAGTTTTTCCTTATTCATAAATATGACTATTATATGTAGATACAGATGTATAGCAGCTTTATATCATATTTTGAGGGAATATTATACAAATAATTTATTTTTTAATACCGCAAATGTAAATTAAACGAGTATATTAAATGCATAGAAGATATATTTATTGATGTTTGAATTGTGCTTCAATTAAACTTCGATCGAAAATATGATGCATAGCTAATACATTCATTTTTTAATTGCGCCCAAGTTTAGAAGAACTACACCAGCTCATACAAATTTTTAATACCATTTGTATTCCATACTTAAATAATGTTTACAAATTTATATATTTATTAGATGTCATAATTTAATTTTTAATTGTTAATATGAAAGGCCTTTAATGGCCTTTAATGATAGAATTTATTAAATAATTTAATTATTAATAATGTATTGATATATTAACCTTTTCACACTAATAAATAACAAACAAAGCAAACTATTTGCACAAACCACATATTGTGTGCATGGTATATATGTATAGTGTTAATCAGCTTTAGATAACAATAAATTACTTATAGAATTTTCTGCCTTCTCCAGAGATTCTGTTAGATCCCGCTTCTCATCCGTGTTCTCCGTGTACTTGCGAATGTTAAAAAGGAGTAACGGTATCTTGGTACAGTGCTGCATAGGAGCCACTAGCAGGTCATTGAATTGCAGTCGGTGGCATCGCTCGTCCTGCTCACACCACTGTATACACGACATGAGGGTTGAGTGAGAAGTAGAGGGGGTGGGGCAAGGAGGTTTCCATGACGAATGTAGATGGAAAGAAGTACTAAGCAGAATCGAGGTCTGCTTCCATTATAAAGTAAACTATATTGTTATTAACCATGCACATACTATTATATAAGCATGTAACAACATATATAATCTGATATTGTATAGTAAATTTGAGTTCATTTAAATAACCTGTAGTCTTTTTTGTAAATACAAATTGATTAGCACGTTCACATAAGTGTCGTTTTAATTTACTCCAATCCTGTTTATAGTGACAGCAGCTGAAGATTGTGTCGCCATTTGATATTCATATTTTACTGATAATTATTAATTAATGATATAATAAGATGAGTATAGTCGATAATCTACATAACAACTGCACAACTAAAATGAGTAAAACCTGTACATTTGTATCTTATATTTGACATAAATAGAAAAAATGTGGTATGCAAATGTATTTTTAGAACTGTGTACTGTGGGATATAGTTTTTGAACATATATACCTAACATTTTATGAACTTTTATTGAAGCCATTGATTACACAGAGATGTGAAGAGAGCGCAGTCCAGCGGTTAGCCTGCAAACCCGTACATAGGTCTGTGGGTTCGAAACTGGCTACGTACTCCTGGTTGTAGTATACTGTTTGTATTGAGCCAATCATACTGACTCTTGCGTACAGTCAGTTTAATGATTATTATAGGTATATATGCCTCCAGTAGAAGGACGTGATAAAACACACAACATCTTATGTAATCTACTTACTAATACAATGATAACTTTAATCATTTTTAAGTTTACATTTATATATAATAAATTCAAGTTTACTATGATCCATTTCATTAAGACTTAAATATATTTTATGATTTATAAAGTTTGTTAGGTATGTATTTTTTTATACAATTTTATTTGCATTTTTTGTGTATAGGTACTAATGGTAACAGGATTTGTTTAAGCCATATCAACGCTTGAATTATATATTCTAGGATTTGTAATTTTGTCCTTTGGACTGCTGCTTTTAATTTTAATATGGATAGATAAATAATATTTAAGTTTAGTGTATACAATAAAAAATATCAAAACATCTTCTTTTGATTTAAACTGGCACAAATTTGAAGATTTGACCCTATCAACTTTTCACCGCAAATTGTAAGTCTACCGCAAAATATATATTACACATTTAAATTTTAGATTTACATTGTCCGGAATATACGTTTATATTTTAATATGATAATAAACACATCATAATACGATTTTACATATTTCTAATTCTATTTTGAAATTTAAGAAAAGTATTTTTAGATATTTTAGAATATATTGTTTTGTGAAGTATTAATTAAAAATATATATTACACTTAATCGCTTCAAAATATTGAACAATCTAAAATAATAATTACTTGAACAATATTTTAACAAAACAGGTAATTTATCGTTTCATAATAAAAGTCATGATTAAATTTTCAGAAGTATTACAGAAATTTAAATTAATTCTATTTTATAAAATACATTCAAATACATCCAAAGTGAAAGAATAAATTTTAGATGTTATTTGAAGGAAGTAAAACTACATACTTTGTTAAATTGATATTAATTAAACACATGTCTAATCGAATTGTTTAAGTCATTATTGAGACTTGGCTATCTATATACTATTTTCCCTATTTCTGCTCAATTTTTATATTTTAGAACATTACATCTGCCAATTTTAAGTCTGCACAACGTTAACTTTGTTCATACATTAATCCTTTCTGTCCGTAACTTACCCGCTCAAAGTCAGAAAATAAATCAAATTTCCGAAGTGTGTCCAAGTAAATGAGTGCGCACTCATAATTCAGGCAATAATTGTGGTAAACATCTCCATCCCTGGAATGCTGCGTCCACTAAAAGACAATTATTGTTGGCGCAATACAGCGAAAACAAATGCAACGGATTAAATATTTGAAAAAGGGAAATGTAATAGCATAAACTATTAAGTATAATATTAATCAAATAAATATATCATTTTGGTAATTTTAAACAACTAATTAGTGTTATGATTGTTTAACTGAAATACGATAGATGTGGGCAACCTTGACAGCTGAAAATATTTTGTCTAGTTCGACGTGTATTCTAGTATCTAAAATAGTGTGTGAAACCAGTAATTTATAGTTTTGTTCTATGAATGTTAAATGACACCTTTTATAATTAAAGTTATAAGAAAATCGATTGCATCTAAACCTTTTTAATATTTTCAAGTGCGAAAACATTTTTATATTTAAATAACTTGAATACGGATTAGTATTATTTTACAATTCTTATAATTATATACCGAATTCATGTATATTCTTAAATATAGTTTGTATAAAGCTACATATTTGTAAAAAATCAAACAGCTGTGTATCTTTACCCGCTTCAAAGCTTTCAAGAGTACATTCGTACTTCCAAAGTCATTTGAGGAAATGTCCCTGGTCAATGATGTAATGAGGTCACGACAGAAAGTGTAACTAACCTGAAAATGAAGCAAGAAAGATATTATACATACATTTTTCAATATTCACAGGTACAAGTTTGATTAAAAATGCATATGCGACAAAACGAACATATTTCCTAATCATTACGCGTTTTGCAGTAAAATTGATAAATTCAATTTGATCAGTGACTATAATTTACTACACTATTAGTGTCAATAGTTCCTCGGTAAATATCATATTAGGCGCAATTTATGATAAAATATATTTATGTTTATTTTTGCTCAACAAATTTTTTGTTGAAAAATTAAAGAATAGATAAAATCATGCTTTATTATTTACATTTATATTGTGCACATATTCAAGAAATAGCTGTTAGAAATATATTTACAAGTTTAATTAAAATGTCCCGATCCTAGAAATTACATGAAAGGTTTTAGACATAATAAGTTAATATTAACGATTAATTTCAAAGAACGATTTAACAATCCATTTATTTGAACTTTTAAAGTTACTGAATTATATATCTCAAAAAGCTTGTTTCAAAAGAATTCTAACGTTTACACTCATATTATGCTTATCTTCTGTTTTTATTGATAGGATTTTATTTCTCTGTTTTATTATACCACGCTGATTAAGATTTTCGAGTTATTGCCACTACTCAAGATAACCGAAATCATTGAATGAAAACAACCTTCTAGCACAATTCCTCATTAATTGTTTTATGTGGTGTGGTTAGTACTTATCAGCGTACAAAAGGGTTCATAGATCGATATATGTATATTATATAGACAAAATACTCTATATTAAAATAAAAACTTAATGTTGTTATCTGTAAATAGTTTTATTGCATTTTTATTAAGCTTAGAAAAAGTCAGTTATTTGTTCTAACTATTACTCTATGTTGTATATATATTTTTATTTATATTAAGGATCCGGAGCCAATTTATTATATTGTACAGAACTAGTTAAAGAAATATTATAAGCACCTATTTTCTTCCATAGTAATTGCATATGAAAATACTTCGTTCATAAGTATTATATATACTTCCAATAAATTTAACAACCTTAAAACATAAAATTAACTGTAATTAAAATGTGTTTAATTTTACTATAAATTTTTGAAAAATATAATAATTATATATGTAATTGTTAGACATATTTCCTATTACATTTAACACAAGAAGAGACAGATAAAGACAGGATTCGATATTATTTGATCTTGCAAGTTGAAGGTAGTCCCAGGGGATGCAATTTATGCAGATGTACAATTTTTCATTCATTTATCTAGTATCATTTGCTCCTTTTGACATATAAGTTGTGTCATCACCATACTTAAATGTAGTAGGGGACCGCAGAGTGCTTTAAAGTAATGAAATGATTTGACTTCTAGACTGATACTTAGCACCCGAATGGTTAAAATACGTGTGTGGTATTCATGAGGGTGCTGGTTCAAAACCAACAACTAAATTGGTATTGTACTGTCTCATTTTGCTTTGAAAGTGATTATTAATAATGTTAAATCTATTTCAAAACACAGGCGCTAACCTAAAACATATAAAAAATGAGTCATGTTTATACTTAAGTTTCAGCATAAATAAAGAATTGTAATATATATTTTTACTTCCATATATTTATAAATATGTAATTAATTTTTTATTTTTTTTAAATGTAATACATTTATTAAATAGAGTAGTAAAATCACTAATCTCGGTGTTATTTATAAAGAAGTTAAAAATCACAATTGAAAAATAAATAAAGATATATTTCAAGACGCTTTGGTTAGTTCATATATAACCATTATCAATATAATATTAATAAGGAGGCAACTCGTACATATGGCTTTAAATACAAGCGAAGACAATTAACTTAAATGTTACAATTAACATTATAAAATCATATGGTTATAGGCATAGGATATAAAAAAAGAGCTTAAAGGCATTTTAATACTAATTTTTCGACAGCTAAAAATCTGTGTTAATGCCCTCAAGCTATCTTCTTGGTAAATATAAAATGGATTATGTCTTAATGAAATTTTATATTGAAAATTGTAACAGGATTTATTATTTGTTTTAATTATGTAATTTTATATTATGCAATACTATTTTTTCTATTTAATAGAAAAAGGGCGTATTCAGGATTTTGAGTTAGGGGGGACGTGAAAACTAAAAACGGTCCACCTCATATCCCACCCCCATAATATATCACCATAAATTTTTATAATCTAAATTTGATTTTGCATAATTTTTATGTGCTTAACAGAAGTGTATAGTAAGTTGAAAAATTCATGTAATTATTAATTCAAAATTATTATTACATAAAATTATAATACACAATGTTAAAACATATTACTGTTCTATGAATCATGTAATCTGTTACAATAAATATTATACAAAATATTGTGATTATTATTATCGTTTATTTCAGAATTTATTGATATGATATATATATATATATATTGTATTTAAGGTTTATTATAAATACAAAGGATATGCGTATGTAAGTATACAAGTTGTCTAGTGCGTTAGTGCGTAAGATTCGAATGCAGAGTAAGTAAGTTGTGTCTTCCTCATATAACAGTAAGTACTTTATACATAGGTAGGTACATGAGCAATGTAAGTTAGGGTAAATGATATGTATAGATGTATACTACATGAGACCATAGTAACTA